>JAECUM010001042.1:0-203982 GCA_016617855.1 Megalonaias nervosa | reverse complement strand
TAAAACCGATGGGGAAAAATTCTCTTTTTAGAAAACACTAGGGAAAAAAAGAAATACCCCACAAAAAATTTTGGGAGTAAATTCTATTTTAAAATAAAAACACATACAACACCTCTGAGGGGGAACACAAACACATAAAAACCTTTTATTTTTTTTGGAAATGGGGGGGGGGGCATCTGTCTGGTGCCCCCCAAAAAAAAAAATTTGGTAAAGTCACACCAAACTTCATACGTTCGACGTTTTTACATGGCGGCAATGGACTGGTGTAATTTAAAGTCACCGGTCCAACCGTAGAAATTTGAATTATTAGGTACGGCATAATTCTGGTCGCATATACAGTAAGCATAATGGAAACGGAACAGAAATAGACAATGATGAAAAGCCCTTTAAATGCGGAATATGTCGAAAATTGTATAGGCTGAACTGTAACTTGACTAAACACATGAGAGACACTAGTCGGAAACCATACAAATGTGAAATTTATGGTAAATCGTTTATAGTAAACTCTTGGTTGACAAAGCACATGAGGATACACATTGGGGACCAACCCTTCAAATGTGAAATATGAGGAAAATTGTTTAGCCAGAGATGTAGTATGTCAAAACACTTCAGAATACGTACTCGTGAGAAACCATACAAAAATGTGGAAAATGCTTTAGTACCAGGTCAGATTTGTTAATACATTTGAGCATTCACACTGGTGCCGAACACTTACAATGAGACATGTGCGAAATTATTTGGCAAGCAGTGTAAATTATCAACGTACATAAGCCTACACACTGGTGTGAAACCATATAAATGTTAAATATGTTTTAAAGAGTTTACAATCGAATCTAAATGGACTGAGCACACAATGATACACACTGGTGTGAAACCATATAAATGTTAAATATGTTTTAAAGAGTTTACAATCGAATCTAAATGGACTGAGCACACAATGATACACACTGGTGTGAAACCATATAAATGTTAAATATGTTTTAAAGAGTTTACAGTCGAATCTAAATGGACTGAGCACACAATGATACACACTGGTGTGAAACCATATAAATGTTAAATATGTTTTAAAGAGTTTACAGTCGAATCTAAATGGACTGAGCACACAATGATACACACTGGTGTGAAACCATATAAATGTTAAATATGTTTTAAAGAGTTTACAGTCGAATCTAAATGGACTGAGCACACAATGATACACACTGGTGTGAAACCATATAAATGTTAAATATGTTTTAAAGAGTTTACAGTCGAATCTAAATTGACTGAGCACACAATGATACACACTGGTGTGAAACCATATAAATGTTAAATATGTTTTAAAGAATTTACAATCGAATCTAAATTGACTGAGCACACAATGATACACACTGGTGTGAAACCATATAAATGTTAAATATGTTTTAAAGAGTTTACAATCGAATCTAAATTGACTGAGCACACAATGATACACACTGATGAAACATCATACAAATCTGAAGTATGTGACAGATTTTTTTTTCGTCATCAGTCGACATTATTAAGGCCTGTGTTAAGAAGGCATACTGGTGATAAACCTATCACGTGTCAAAATGTGTGAAATTGTATTGCCAAAGACTGCATTCCTTCTAAGTACATTTAATGATACACATTCATGACAAAACATACAATGTGAAATAGGTGATAAAGTTGTATGGTAACCAATATAAATTGTTAATACACTTGAGAATACATGTATACACTGTCCACAAGCCCTATCAAATGTAAATTATGTGAGAAATTATCTAATCGAAGATGGTGACTATGCCCATAACATATTCTGCACATTATGGAGTTGATCTTTCAGAGATTCAGTTGTTACAACTTTAATTTGGAAATCATTAATGTCACAGTTGGCCCATACCGTCAAATATTGATGGGTTTGGCCCGAAGTGTATTTTTTGTCATGTATCATAGCTAGTTACTGAAAAGTAAATATTTATTATCCTGTCAAACAATGTTGGGTTTGGTCAAGGCATTTTCTAATATTTGAGCTTGTATGGGCTTCCTAACACTTGCTACTATTGAACAGTAAATATTTATTATAAACATGTTATTTACAAGCTAATTAGTTCATTATAGTATTAATGTTTATGCAGATGTTATAGGTTTGTTTAACCAAACGTCTGGTAGAATGCATGTATTGTTGGTTGAAGGATTATAAACAAGATTTTTCTTGCTGGTTTTAATAGGATTATCACCTGGTAAAAGATTAATGAAGTGGAACTAATAAATACAGCAATAAATACACCATTCTTTTTAACTTTGTCAGGTATGGATTGTAACAAGATAACAGAATTGGGATTTCGGATTTACAACAGAACACTTTTGATGGTGATACAAATACAATGTTTTTTTATGTATGACTTGAATGAGAAAAGAATATTGATTAATACGTGCGTGTATAAGATTCAAATATTGGACAATTGACATAATACGCACGAACCTAAAAATGCAATATGAATGCAAATAAATGACCTGACACAGTACGAGGACAAATGTGAACAATTCACTATAACTTCACACGATGAAAAGAATGACGGTTTTACCCAAATAGTAAAAATGATGTATTCACTCAACTAGTGAAAAATGAGATATTTTTTACTCAAATAGTAAAATGATGACTTGATTGGACAGATATCATACAAAAATATCTTTACACTCTCAAAACAATGGGTATAACAAAACCCCAAAAATTAGCCCACGGCTAAAAGATTACATGCATGGAGTAACACAAAACACTCGTCAGCATCACTTGGCTACCAGTCACACTGGTCAATCAAGCAAGCATCATTATAGGGAGTCACCGACCACCATTCAATTCCTTGGTCAATCAAGCAATCAGCGCCCACCAATTCGGTCTGCAACGCCTGATCACCTGCTACTCGACCAGCAACACTTCACTCAGCTCTACGGCTGCTATGGTTAACTTTTATGGTTAGCTCTCTAGCTGATACCACGTCGACCACGATCACCATGGATCACTCTGGTCAGCTGAAAATACATCTAACATCGTGTACTATACATGAAACGGGCATATACGATAAGACGTAATGACGTTATATACGGTAAGTTATACAAATTACATTATCTGTACAGCATTACAAAACAGGTTCAGAAGTGTTGTTGTTGTTGTTATAGGGTTTAACGCCATTTTTCAGCACTAGATAGGCTATACATGGCGGCCAGTATTAATGGTGGAGGAAGAACCCTGGAAAACCCCTGGAAGAACCACCGACCCACGAGAAGCTACTGGCAGGCTTTCTCACGTACCCACGTTAGCCGAGCCTGGACTCGAACTCACGCAGACAGAGGTGAGATGGCAGTGATCCGTAACGATCAGCGCTTTAGACCACTCGGCCACTCGGGGCCCCGGTTCAGAAGTGAACCTGTGTCCGATAAGATTCCTATGGTACTAAACGTTTCTTAATAAAATGCATCTTTATATTGCTAATATAAATCTCTTGCTAAAAGTCAGAAAAACGAATAGAAAATATTTGCGTTACACTACGCAAGCCAAAGCTACATTGAAAACAAAAAAATAAACGTGATAGTAAATACATAGCTGTAACTTACAATATACATTAGAAATAATATACATAATAAATTAATAAATTACATACCTCTACAGCTGAAGATGTGCAAGTCTCAAAGTTTTATTGGTGTGGTTGCTCTCAGATTGACGTCTGAGTAACCCCCTTGTGACAAAAGTTAAAGTATTTTATGTGTTCATGTTTTTTCCCATATGTGTGTGTTTCTTGTATTAATTTTATTAAATTTCGTTTTTGTTAAATTCTGAGTAAGGGTTTGTACACCATTCAAATCTTTTATTTCTTCTAATATATCAAATTTCTGGAGTTATTATTTAAATCATAATCATAGTTTCCTATAAGTCTAAAGTTTAATAAATAAAATCTAAATTAAATTAATTCATATTTAATTTCTATTAAGTATAGTTTCATAGTTTTAATAAATATATATCTATTATACTGTTTCTGCTTTGCACATAGGTTGTTTGAGATCTTAATCAGGCACGAGCAGCATTCACGCTACGCTTTCGCGATCACGTGAACACTAGCTCAGGTGCCACGAGTTTCTTGTCTAATACATGAATGACAATTTTTAACGTAAATATAATATTAAGTGGCTATAGTTAGATTAGTTACTAATGATTTAATAATTTAATAACGATTTAATAATTTAATAATAATTTATTAAAGTAATACATGAATAATTGTTTTGTTTAGTCAATTTAATCGTAATCAGTAAATTTTGAAAATTTAGCTATAATATTTATTGGTAAAGTTAAATTAATAATATTAAACTGTTTAATAAGTGTTCATCGCATTCGTTTAAGTTGTTTAAACATTTCTTACGTAATATGAATCATAAGTCCGTTTTCCATTGCGTTAAGTCATCTTTTAATCCATACATTATGGCGAGTGTCCTTTCTCACTGATCACAGGAAGGAGTCTCAATATCGCAATTTTGTCGATCTGTCCTTTCTCCCTGCTCAACAGGAAGGAGTCTCATCATCGCATATTCTATTCCATTTCTTTTGTATTTCATTAATTTCTTTTAATATTCTTGCTCCATGGCCTTAATTCAAAGTCCGTTTCGTTTGATTCTGTAATTATTCCTCTGTTTATCTGACATTTTGGAACTAGGGGGCTCCTGTACTGATTTATTGGTGTGGTACCTCTCAGATTAACATCATATGAGGTACCCCCTAGTTCCAAAAGTTAAAGGATTTTATGTATTCTTGTTGCCCCCTTATATATATGTTGTTTGTGTTGAGTTTATTTAAATTTTGTTTTGTGAATTTTGATTTAGGGTTTACACACCGTCCTATTCTAGTGTACAAAATACTCATCAACCCTGGCTGGTTTTGGAGTTTATTTAATATTAGTGATCCTTGCCAGGGATCAGTATTGTCCAATGTGTGCTATATGTTCGTGCTATTTGTTTCGTATGTTATCTTGTGTTTTTGTAGGACTGGCTATATATAGGTCAAATTCTTAGAGTTGTTATTAGTTTGGTGGTTCATATGTGATTCGGGAAATTCGGTTACAGCTGTTACCAAACTTCTGTCTGTAGAACCTGTATTAATTTAGTGTGTGTAGTACAGTAAGAGAATAGAAAAGGAGGAAAGTTAGTATAGTTAGCATGTTAGGTATATATGTGTATAGTTATAGTTATATTATTGGGTGTGTGCATGTAGCATATGTTTCTATATTTCCTTGTGTTCGTAATGTTCTTGCATGGCATTGCCTTTGGTGAGATCCGGTACGACCCGTACTACCACACGTGAGTCTCGTAGCATAGGTATCGTACCGTTATGTTCTCCTTATTCCGCAAGGCCATATTGTGTCATTATGTCATTGTATTTGTATATGTTGTTTTGTTTAGGTGATGATCAATCACAAGGATCTCAAAGTATTTAAATTAAAATTATTAAATTAAATATCTTCTCTTTTTGACTTTCATTATTGAATTTATATATGTTGCTAGTTCTATATAAATGCTCTTGTCATTAATATTATTTGTGTACAATAAATTATTATTTTCTATTGTCCTATATTTGTTTATAATTTTGTTTTTTATTTCCTGTCTTTCTATTAGTTTCCTTGGGCATCTGAGTATTAAACGTTCTTTCGAGTCTATATAGTTTTTACATAATCTACATACATCTGGTTAAGGTACTTACTAAATGTCTTTTAAAAGCTGTCTCGCCTGTTAACCACTTATCGTGCAGGTATAGATACAGCCTACTTTGTATTGAGGTCGATCTTATACCTGCCCAATTTTTCCATATGTCTGACCAGTTACAATTTAAGTGCCGTAGCTCTATATCGTGTATATCTCTACATATCATATCATTTAATATGGTACAAATATTTTTTCCTTTATTCCACATTTCTAGATTATCTCTATATTTGTATATAATTTCGCTTATTCTCCTACATTGAGTTTCTAGTAATTTAGTCAGTCTATTATTCTTGTAAATTATATTATTAAATCTGCATAAATATCCATATATATAAATATATATTGCTTCCCATGGTACTTGGGGAGAATTAGTTAATTGTTTAAATCTATTTAAAATTATAGCTTTTTGTTTTAGACTTAAGTTTGGTAAGTCTAATCCTCCTTTATCTTTTGGTCTACATATGTGATTCTTTTTGACAGTGTATCTTACCGTCCCAAATAAAGCTAAATATTTTTCTTTCATTATTATGAATCATGGCTTCTGTGAGATGAATTGTGCTCATTATGTAATTCAGTTGACTATATATGGAGGTTTTTGCTACCTGTACACGGTCCATTAGGTTAATCTTTGTGTTCGACCAAATTTCTATTTGTGCTTCTATCTTTTTTTAAAAGCTCACAATAGTTTTTTTGAGTGAAGTTTTTCCCATATATTATTCCTAATGCTTTTACATTTTCTTTAATCTTGTCGGGGGGAGGGGGGGGGTAACCCAGGATGGTTACCTCGCCAGTTACCTATTAGCAAAATTTCTGTCTTATCGTGATTAATTGCAGAACCAGAGGCTTTTCCAAATTGTGTAAATTCATATTGTAGATGTTTATATGATGAACTATCTCTGGTAAAGCTCGTGCAGTCATCTGCATGTAATATAGTTTTAAAATCTCGTTTCATATTGGGCATTTTTATTCCCTGAATATTAGTGTTATTATTTGTATTTATGTTCAGGGATTCTATAGCTATCACATATGGCAGCATAGGTAGGGGACATCCCTGTCTAACTGATCTTTGTATATTTATTTCTCCCGTAAGGGCACCATTAACAATAATTTTCGAAGTGATGTTTTTGTACGTAGTCTTAATCCAGTTAATAATGTTTGGTCAAATCCGCATATTTCTAATATTTTAAAAATGAAGTCATGTTCTATCCGATCAAAAGCTTTTTTTTTCCTGTACTGAGTAAACTGCTTGCTGACAAGACGTTCCGTAATGTGAAGATATCACTTTAGGGTGAGGCATTTATATACATAGGATGTAGCCGTGCTAGATGTAAATCGGTTTTTCCCATCGAGAGCACTTCGCACGTGCGGCAGGGATGAACCGAACTCACTATTTCGAAATATTGTAGAATATACAAAAATCACCATCGGGTATCTTTGTACACACACACACACACACACTAAAAAAAAAAAAAGAAATCAGAGTACATGCTTTTAATAAATAGAGGGATTTATACAATTCCGTGACATGGATCCAAGACTTTATGTCCTCGTATATATTCAGGGCCTGAAAAATAGTGGTGGTCTGCGGTCTGGGACCTGCAGTTTTCCTAGTCGGACTCGAGAGATAACTTGCCAGAAGTCTGTTGGACCTCCCACTTTTAAAAAAAAAATTTGGAAATTAAAAGTATTCCTCTGCAGTTTCATAATTGTTTCTTAAAGTGTAAAATATCGACAAATATATATGCAAAATTATGTACAAGTAATAGTAAATCAAGTCTATAAACAATGTTGTTGTGGATATGATAGTCAGACTGAAAAAAAAAATAGCAAAGTGTGTGAGCTAGTGCTGTTTTACTTCTAAATTCGAGTACCCTTCTACACAGTCATCAAATTTTTAAGTCCTAAAGTCAAATCTTGTTCAAGCCGACTTCCCTTTATTACTTGGAAAGAGACGATTTGATATTCAGCCACTTGAAGTCTGGTTCGATGAGGTTCAAAATGTCTGATATAATGACTGGCTATAAAAAGATGTGTTCGCATATAGATTGATCGGTTTTATACTGTAAGGTTGAATTATCAACTAACTACAGTTTAAAAACTAGAATAATGAAAGCAGGTGATCAATACGAGATATGTGCTAAGCTAGACTTCTCATCCATCGGCAAAATCAAAACACTGCAGGAACCCAAATATGTAGAAATTGGACCCCCCTACACGAAAGAATAAAACAAACAAGGATGCAAAGTATGATGAAAAACCATGTTTGCATATTTTTTTAAAGAACACTGGAAAACAGGAAAACATTGGCTGTGGGTTTTGAAACAGGTTGAACACAACGTTTTTCATGACAACCGATCATATTGTATTTTTCAACCTGTTTGAAGTTTCCTGATTTAGTCAATAGGTCCAGCATCATACTCAGAATGTGTAAGACAGAAACTGGCATGGTTTTGTTGTATCAGATGCCTCAACTGTTAAAGCCATGATTACACAGAAAAGAACAGAAAGATCTTATCTCACACCTATTAATATTGTCTGTTGTGTTACAAAATCAGGAAAACCATTTTCTTTTGAACTTTTTGGTGTTGTGCAGAACAAATGTTGAGTTTAGGTGAAAATTATTATTAATTTCAATGGATGCACTGACTTCATTGCGTTTATTGCAGACTTCCTCCTGGATCCATGAAACATGAAAAAATGAAACAAATTTCATCAGCATTTTAAGTGACGGATCAGTTGCAATGCATTGTGAAACAAGAAATTGTATATGTACGTTATTTGGCACCATCCGAAAATACATACAAGATTAGTTGCGACTGAGATCAGTAATGAAAAAAAAACAATTTTGCTTAAAAATAACTACTTTATTTATTGATTAATATTGATATATTTTTCTATGCTTTTTATACTGAATTTGATATTCTTCACAAAAGCTCAAACAACTCTGACCTTTTTATATGCAAGTTGGATTAGTGGCAAAGTGGTATAAAGCGCTCACCGTTACGAATCACTGCCATCTCACCTCTGTCTGCGTGGGTTTGAGTCTCGGTCAAGGCCAATGTGGGTGTGTGAGAAAGCTTGCCGGTAGCTACGCATGGGTCGGTGGTTCTTCCCCGGGTTTTCCCAGGTTCTTCCTCCACCATTTATACTGGCCGCCATGTATAGCCTATCTTGTACTGGAAAATGGCGTTAAACCCTATGACAACAAAAACAACAACAAAGCAAGTTGGACCTGGCTTCCTCAGAGAGCGACAGGTCCTGGACCTGCCACTCACCAGCACTATTTTCAAACCATGTTAGTGTTATTCATGTGTATGACATTGTTTATTAATATATAATTATTTCCAATGGTCCTGAAATAAAAATGAAGGTGTCACATATTTAATTTTTCTTGTAAGCTGTTTACTCCTGTAGTAAAGTACCGGTATATGTTAACATGAGGGCACATAGCTATTCTAAAAATTGACACTGATATATTTTTAACCAAAGTCAGATAAATCCTGATTGTTAAATGTTCCCGAAAGATTTTCAGATAAAACTGTTCATCACTATGAACGTTTACAATGATAAGCAGTTACTAAACTAAGTTAAGGAAAGAGGATGTCAGAGTTAACATAACAATAATAGGGTAGTAAAGTCTTTTTTGTATTAAAGCAGCTCTCATTTTGACATCACAGAATGTGAGACTGAATCTTGTTTATACTGGCTCACAATTATTCAGCTGATTATATCTAAAAAAATGTCCATGTACTTAATTTGATTTTACCATGTGTATTTATCAGGGCATGTATATCATGACTTTCCATGTAATGTGGATATGTTGAGGTTTAAAATAAAGTGAATGATCACTGTTCATAGGTACATGTAATCATATTCTTAAATTTTCACTCTGAAATAGTCAGTACTGAACATAGCCTGTGTCCTGAACATGAAGAAACCTGTTAAGATAAAGATAAAAATAATATTAAATGAGTGCTAAGAAAATATGAGTGTGGCAAAGGACATTATATCTACATTGCTATTATATAATTTATGGCTCGGCCTAACAAAACGCTGAGCACATAATTGGCAGATTTGGGTTGTCCATTTTCAGTATTGACTGAGAATGTTAGTGTACCATTTCTGTTATGGTCCGATGTGTGCCGAAATGGTCAAGATACATTTGGATTTACATGGATGAGAAACAGTTCAAACATGAAATATGTCAACAATTTTGTCAAGACACCTAATAATAAACGCTTTTGACAAACCCTTCAAATGTGAAACCTGGGTAATTGTTTTCCACACAGGCCTAATTTGTCTAAATATTTGAGGATACACACTTGAGACAGGCGCTTACAGATGTTATATGTGTAGAAAAGCATTGGTGCATGAAAATTATATATAATGAATTCTAGTGGAATAGTACTGAAATTTACATCCTTTAGTGTGACAATATATAAGTACGTTATTGTCATTTAGAATATGCATGTTTGCGTTTGCCTGAGCTGAAATATTGGCAAAAATATTGATATTGTACATTGCCTGATACAGATATGTTATGTTTCTTTAGATTATGCTAGTTTACATTATTGTATATAGTGATCATATAATCAGCTCGAATAGTTTCTGAAACTGCTTTTTTTGTAACAACAATGATAGATTGTGCACCTTAAGTTGTTAATAAAGAATTTGTATTGATTTACTGATTTACCTGGAGATATGCTTTGTAAACCCACTTTAACTACAAAACAAAAAGAGTGATAACCAGCAAGTTTTGTAAAATTGAAAATAGAATTTATTATTCTAAGTACAAAGTGAAAAAATTAAAATAACTTACAGTACGGTGAATGAGTTCCTAAAATCCTAAAGGTTCTATCAACTCGAAAAGTTCCAAGTAATTCGAATATGTTCCAAAGGTATTCCGAATGAGAAACTGTAATGTTCTGATGTACCAACACCACAGAAGAATCATTGTATTTTAAACCAAAACCTCCTTTAAATCGATTCACGGTAAATCCAATAGAGCTATTAATCCTAATATCCTTTAAATGAATATTACAGCACTGCAATTCCAATGAATAATATATTAAATAAATGAATTTGTCCAATCAATGTATTTCTTCCAAGACAAGTAATAATATCAAGAATAATTAATTCTGCGTTTAAAAAATCCTTTTATAGACTGAGCTATTACGCAGTAGAGAAAACGCAATAATGGAGTTTTAAATTAATCAGTCTGTAATTTCAAAATACAGACTGCAGTCTACAATGACCTGATTGATTTGCCGTTGCTGATCTTCGCTGCTTGATTTTCCAATGTCGCCGTCATCATCGTCTGTTTCATTATCTGTATTCAATGTTAACGCCTTTATGTTTCTTGCACAATATAATATAATATAATGACTTTTCAGGTTTGTCTGCAAATATTGGCCACCCTACTGCTCCAAGATAAGTTCAGAGTTGATTCATTTATCAATATTCTCCGACTATGCTCTCGAAAAGTCGTTTAACATCTATTGAGCTTATTTGACAAAGCTGTATTAAGCATTCAAATAAAATAGTAATTTAGTCTTTTTCTGACATTATACACTCTGCTGATCTGGTAAAATAATAGATATCTCCATAAATACTATACCCATCTATCTGTGAATGTTTCGCCATTATATACCTTGGTCATGTTTTAATGCGAAAATATTTTCTACGACAGTTAGTATAAAATGTTCTTGTTCTCTACCAGCATAAATATTCTCTGCAACAGAAAGCATTCTCTGCCAAAGAAAATATCGTCTTCATAGCGGCGGTCAATAATCCAATTTCTGTTGCAGTGCAGTATTTTGCAATATAGGCACAAACTATAATACAGGGCTGACTAAAACTTTACCACGCTGATCATTATCATAATAAACAATCGTATCTGCCAAAGTAGGTAATAGTGGCGCTTTTGTCGGTTACTGATATAGGCAACTTTCTTCGTCCTCTTGTATGGTCATATATTGATTACTTCACTGTTTATGAAACGATGGTGTGTGTATACACATGTGGCTTTTATAGTCTAAGGGCAAAGCCATGGGGGATAGAAGGCATAACATATATCAATACCAGAGATTAAAATACCGCTATTATCACGGATCCTGGTAAATACAGATAAGAACTGCTAAGAGCACCAACAGGTACTAATTTATGCAAATTAGCCCTAAGCAGTCATTAATGCCGCTTATTAAAGAAAATAAAATGAAGACTCTTGTTAAGTACTATTAATTTTCATGAGTAACCTTATTTTCAGCGATATGAATGCGGCCAAATTTCACAAAAGATAACCCTTTATATATTAGGGTTGATACTGCACGATTTACCTTTCTTGGATATAAATAGTGATTAAAAAAGGAAACCCAATTTCTGTTATCTGTATCTTTGCGAATAAACGAGATCTTTTTTTAAAAAAATTAAGACATTAGTTTTATGAATGAAATAGCCAGTTTACGAATGTGTTATGAACTTATTATATCAAAATTGACACATATTTAATGAAAACATGAAAAATAAACTATTCATACTTTATTTTCCGCAGTACATATTATAAATATATAGAAGCTTATAATCAGAATTGGTCATATTATGCGCAGATATGTGTCAAGATTGATTAATTCATAAAAAATATTTTTTTGTTTAAGTCGTCGTGTAATGTTTATTGTGTTCAATTATAACATTATCAATAATACCATGCAACTATGGAAACTCGCGTGAGTGTGATCGAAAGATGGTCTGATTACTATACAGGCAGTGACGCTAGAATAACTCGTTTGTGAAAATAAAAAAACCCAAAAACATCAACATTTAATTACGTTTGAGCTACTATATTAATCTACATTATGCCGCTGTAACAAAAATATGACTTCGTCATTTCAGTTTACACTGAATATGAATAAAATATACTTTTTCACTGTTGGTTGATTGTCACAAGTTTTTATGCCCGATCCAAATCATAAATATTTGCTCATATACTTTTTGTCGTTATGTATTGATTGTAAAATAATATTTTGGATGAGACTAGGTTTCAGTAGCTGGGTAATAATTTTAATGTGCACGTAGGAAACATATAGCCATAATCTTCTTCCATGAAGCATCTGAGCAATAACTGTGCCGATACCCTCCCCCACCCCCCACCCCACAGATAATGAACGATAACATTTCTAGTCTTAGCACATTTCATACCAAGAGTTGTCTTTCTTAGTTTTTGTGTCTCATGTATCATGATAAAAATTATTTTTATCAATAGAATACTTGTAGTTCTTAGAGGTATTTACCGGGACCGATCATCACACTACTCATTGTTTCTATTTTCTTTCTCTTTTTAATTCCAAACAGGTTAAGGTCGCACAAGATTCTCTTTACTAAAATTATACTTTTTATTATCGACCAATCAAACCACAGACCCCATAGATATATAACTATAGTATTATCACACCGTCATGTTTATATGTAAACTACCACCACTACCACCCCACCCCTGCGATTTTAAATACGCAGAGCAATAAAGATGTAAAAAAAGCACAAAATTTAGTCATTGTATTAATCAATGTATAAGTTCTAGCCCGATTATCGCAAGGAGATACCTAACACTGTCAATTTAATGGCATTTCGAACGAAACGGAAGCTCTCGATGTAAACAAGCAGACAGACTGCTCACTGTCCTTTTTTTTTTTTAGAACAGTCCATTACAGTAAAATAAATGTATCGTATGCGTTTAATATTTTTAATTTATTATATGCTCATTATTTGCTCCGTTAACTTTATATTATCAAAATCGTTCAGTATATTTCTATACTGAACACCTTCATACTGCCGACGCGTGTGCCTAAAAATAGTATCGTCTTTTAGGAACTACTACCTATTGTAAACAAGCAACGGACGCAGATGCAGCACTTTTGATTTATTTGATTTGTATGTGGATGAAGTAGATAAACTGACCCATTGAAAGTAGAGATGCTAAAGTTGACAATGTGGATGAATTTATAGAGTCGCAAAAGAAAATTTCAACGAAGCAGTCGACCGAGCGTGATATCCAAAATTTCCAGCGGTAGCTTTATGATAACAAACGTGAGACACGCTGCATGGAAAATGTCATTCCGGATCACGTAAAGGTCACTGGCCACCTATATTGTACAAACGTGTCATATTTTTATTTTCTTAATAAAACGCATTTGTTATGTATGCACACCATAAAACTGTTTAATTAGACTTAAAAATCCGCTTTTTAAAATGAAAATGATATTCGACAATCTCTGTAAACAATCGGTACTTTCGGCGTGCCAAAAACGGATAGGACGTACATTTATCCCTTCTATTCAACCTAGCCATTCAAGTGTTTAATTGCCCAATATAAACGTCTCTGTCTTATTATATGATATATCGTACGATCGTGCTTTTGCACATATGAGAGAGAGAGAGAGAGAGAGAGAGAGAGAGAGAGAGAGAGAGAGAATAATGCTGAACATTTCCTCAGCGTTTAGTTCCTGCAATATGAAGCGCTTACCAGTTAATTGTATTGTTTGTTTTTATTTTGAAGTTGATGTAGTAGTGTGTGCGTGCGAAAACTGAAAGCTTGTCATTACTAGTCAATATCGTCAATCATATTTGCTCCATTATTCCATACAGATAAGAAAAGAAAAAAAATTGTGTTGAATTTGTGCCCCCCCCCCCCCCCCGGCCAAGGTACAATAAAATAGATAAACACTTATTTGAAAATAATGCCGGCGTATGCATCCTTACTGTAGTGTGTATCGCTTATGCCAGGTAACAAAATTGCAAGAGAGGCGAGAATATCATCCGCACCTGCCAAGATAAGTTATAAGGTGCAAAATGACGAAGTTTGTATTGTATCCAGGTTAACTATATGACGGTATCTCGCAAATAAAAATCATTATTTTAAAATACATTCACTGTGAGTGCAACTGATAATCTTTTCGCTAGCATGGGTTACAAAAGTGTTATTAAGCAAGCTATTATTGTGTATACTATTTACCCAGCAAACATCAATTATAATTACATATGGTCAATTATAATTACATATGGTAAATAAATAGAAGCCCTGGTGTTGAATTGTTGAATAAATAAAACTGTCAGCGAGCAATAAACTCCTTGCTTAAACTTACCGACAGGATATCAATTACAAAGGTTTTTTTATTTTTTTTATTTCGAAGCAAGCTATCCCCGGAAACTGGATTCTTTTACGTGCCGATATAATTTTTGTGAAGTCAGCCGACATAAAGAAGCCAACTTTGGTTCCTTTGGATTCTTTTGAGTGTGCCGAATTTTTTTTTAACAAAGTCGGCCGACATAGGGAAGCAAGCACTGATTCCTTTATATATATATAGAGAGAATATATGTATAGTATGTACGCTGTATCAAAGATATACCACGAGATGTATAAATTTTTCATTAAAAGGAAACGAAGCTTGTTGAGTTTCCTTTTAATGAAAAATTTATACAACGAGTGGTATATCATTGATACAGCGTACATACTGTACATATATTTTATTTATATCACATACAAATACATATATTTGCCCTTTGAACGGAGTTCAGATTTACTACAGGCAGCCGTGTATTGACCTACTGAATGAACTCCTCACATCCCCGAGTGTGTCCGCTACAAAATGTAGTTCTCTGCCGTAGTGGCTATTTACAATCAACTCTGCATATTGATAAGTTGATTGTTTTCTTTTCTTGGTTTCTAATTTTCTCCACATTGATTAAATCAATATAATACACACTTATGATTTAAACATGAAAGATGGTTTTAATAATAAAAGTAGAGCAACACTTGGATAGCTACACCATTCAAATGAACGCAATGCCATTCACCTTCAGGCACATGGAAATTAATGTGGAATAGAAACTAAGCCAACTGACGAACCAACAAGAGGTAATTAAAATATTTTAATATATTTACAGTTGATCTAAGTCATTATTCTGCTTTAGCAACAGTACAACCGACCCACAAGCTCTCTCTCTCTCTCTCTCTCTCTCTCTCTCTCTCTCTCTCTCTCTCTCTCTCTCTCTCGTCGGTTTGACTTTAAAACTCTGTCTCTGTCTGTCTGTCTGTCTTTCTCTCATGCTTTGGTCGGTTTGACTTAACTTTTACCATCATTCATAAGTCCAGAGATATTGTCGAAAAATCCTCTACGTTCGCCATTTCATAGATTTTAGCCTGTATCCTGCTACGATGGTCAAGAGAGAGAGAGAGAGAGAGAGAGAGGGGGGGGGGACCTTTGGACATTTTCATATTTAAATAATAACAATATATTTTTTAGAACATCATGGTATGTTTAAGAAAAAAACACAACAAAAAAACCCCATAACATTAAATATATCACAGTATGTGTACCACGTAACCGAGGAATTTACTGGTTTGCAACATTGTATCATTGATAAACACTGTTGGTAAATCCCAAGGAAAGTGCACACGTATCGTTACAACGAACCATATTATTGTAGGTTACTTGGTGTAATTTCTATTTCAACATTTTAATCCAGCCCAAATTCCTTTTCTCTCTCATTCCACATTTCTGCGCAGTTTGTCCGTTATGCTTGAGAGGGGAGGGGAGAACAGAAAGCAGAAAGGACTGTGATGAAAATGTGTACCATATTAAATTAATTTAGAAAACAGGGATTATCAATGCGTTTCATCAATATTTTTCATACGTCACTAGTGACTAATTTGTGGAAACTGATCATTGATCTAGAATCAACTGCAGACGCTCGCGAGAATGTTTATATATGCGTATTATTGCGCCATGGGCGGATCACAATTTGATATACCAATAGTATTGGTATATCAAATTGCTTTATACCAACACTTTAAATGCATGTTATTTTTTAATATATGTGGTATATATATATATATATATATATATATATATATATATATATATATATATATATATATATATATAGTAGCATTTAATTCAGTGTTGAAAAAAATGAGAGAGAGAGAGAGAGAGAGAGAGAGAGAGAGAATTATTGAATTAATGGTCGTGTTCCAGTCTAGAAAGAGAGAGTATGTTAGTATTGAGTCAGTGTTCCAGTCGATAGACATCTGTAGGTTTGTGTAAATTGAGTGTAATAGCAAAATTTAACGATGCTTGGAAAGAAGTAATGATTACCAATAATCCCAAATTTTAATGAAATTTTCTTTTCTGTCCGCTTTGACTGCAGTATATTTTTCTAATACAAAATATTCTTTAAAGAAGCTCTTACAGCCATTGAATGTCGGTATATCTCTTTTTAACTTGTATGTGTATATGTGTATGTGTATATGTGTATGTGTATATGTGTATATGTGTATGTGTATATGTGTATGTGTATATGTGTATATGTGTATATGTGTATGTGTATATGTGTATGTGTATATGTGTATGTGTATATGTGTATATGTGTATGTGTATATGTGTATGTGTATATGTGTATGTGTATATGTGTATGTGTATATGTGGCACTGTGCAAGAAGAAGAATAAAATATGAAGATTTTTATTTAATTGCTCTACGTCTGTTTCTCCGAATAAAACCATTTTGACGTCTGGAGTAAGTAGTATTATTAGTACATGTCGAATCCACTGAGATACACCAGTCCATATTTTTTTAATGACACTACATTCCGAAAATAAAATTACTATCGTTTGTGGTGAGCCATCACAAAATGTTCATTTATCAGTATCATTAGATGTATTTTATGCAAAGAAGTATTCGTCACTAGAATTCTATGTTTAACGCGATATTGAAGCCATTGTAAGTTTGAGTTCTTTGTTACTTTGAATACTTTAGGACATATATTTGCCCAATAATCACAAGCGAAGTTAAAATTCCGTTGCCTTCTTTTTCACAATTTGGTGAAACATTCGAGTTCAAAAGTAATTTGTAAAATCTATACAACCTTTATCACTGTGAAGAATAATTCTTAATTGGTAAGGGACAAAAGGTCTGGCGTTCGTGCCTATATTCAGTTTTAGGTTTAGTTTTCTAAATAATGATCTTATAGTCAAAGTGACATCTTGATAATTCTAATTGATGTTGTTTTCTTTAAAGCTTTCTAATCGAAGAGAACTTACCTGGTAAGTAAGCACATCGATTATATATATAATACTATATTCAATCCATTACTTGTACATGATGGGTACTTTACTTACTCTTTTTAGTGTGTTCATCCACCAGTTCGTGATCATACGATCATCTCCTGTTTGAGGTATATTTCTTTGCATTACAAGTTTCCAAGCCAATAAAGAACACGCCAAAACATATTTCGTCTCCTGTGATAATTTATCTGTATATTCATCTCCGAATGATAATGTTTCGATCTCGCATATTTCATGTTCAAACAAGTGAACAGATATATTTTTATTTGTAAGACGACTTATTTTCCTTCTTGATAACTGTCTTAAAAGGCAGAATTAAAGCCGATATCTCAAGATCTAAAGTAGCTGATTTTGATGAAAAAATTGATGTTCAGCTGATTTATTTTTCTCCCTATACAATTGCGAAGTGTAGTTTCAGTTTAGCATGTCATAGCATAAAACTTGTTGGATTCTATCCTATCTCTTTGTGGTGGCAGTTAGCCAAAAGGGGACTATCACATAGCTGATAGTATCAGATGTCTTGACAACAAGACCAGGATAGATACTCCCCATTCGTTAAGTTCATTATGTTTCTACGCCATATTAAACGAGCTCTTTACCGGACTCGGAACAAAACACATGTAGTCTTGTATTTGTTATATATTCCTTTTTTATTCACACATTCTTGTAACAAAATGTTAATGTATGCTTTAAACAAAATGAATTAGGCATTTGGCGTTTTAAGAACGATATTGTACAGCCCTCAACATGTACATAGCCTTGGCTACCCCCCCCCCATATATATATATATATATATATATATATATAGAGAGAGAGAGAGAGAGAGAGAGAGAGAGAGAGAGAGAGAGTGGCAGTTGCGTCATCAGTATGTCTGCATTACAGATATGTATTTAGCTTTGAATTGTTAAAAATGCTATAAGGGACATATGAATGGATTTAATCTGAAGCCACATTGGTTCCTTCCCAAATGTTAAATGGGTAATGGACCAATAATTTACCCCTTTTCTTACTCTCTACTAACTGAAGAGACACTCTACTTCCAAGCAATTTAGATTCGATCTCTTTCTAGCATGCGGACTAGATTTTAATATTCATTTGGATATTTTTGACAAGAAAATTCTAAACAATATTACCGTATTGATCTGTTTTCTTCTCTTTATGTTCTACCTGAAAAGGCGCAAGAATTTAACTGTAAACATACATGTCCTTCATTGATCATTAGTAATTTCCCTTGCTCAGAGCATAAATATCTTAAGAGTTTGAATTTTTTTTTAGTCGCTGATGAAGACAGTGTGATATTGCCGAAAATTTCGAACTCTTGAGATATTTATGTTCTGAGCAAGGGAAATTAGTAATGATCATGAACTATCCAGAGAAAGGAAGCAACCTTTCCAGCTATTTCCCTCATTGTTCCCCAGCAACCTCGGTAACACCGTACATAACGGATGTCATACTTCTAATTTCGGTCACAATCAAAACAGCTGCTGCTCTCTGTGATACGCGTACCTTTATGTTGCAAATTCGATTCCACTGTAATTTTATTTGACGAATTTTACGTCCCTGCATTTAAAAGTGCACCTTTATAAAATATAAGTTCAGCAGTCCATTTTTTTAAAACTCTGACACACCAATGGATTTTAGCTATATTTGGTATTTTAGATAATTTACGTTGTGGAATGTCTTGTGGGAATTAAACATGGGATAAAGTTTTCCCTAAACATGTGGCAATTCTAACATTGCCTTGGATACTGACATAACTCCATCAGTCTTTCTAATTTATGAGTACGTTTTGACTTGAGTACGTTTCGGCGTTCATAGGTACGTTTTGACTTAAGTAAGCTTTGACTTGACATGGGTACGTTTCGGTCTGGGTACGTTTTGACTTCGGTACGTTGTATGTTTTAACTGTAAACCTTCTTCCCTTATCCTCGACACCAAAAGCGGTAACTGTCACCAAATATAACTGCCTTTTTTAAAATTACAAATGGTGTTGGCATTTTTTAATAATTTAAAATGTATAGCGATATATAATTCCTGATATTTTATAAGTGCACTACTATATTATTTAATAATTGTTGAAGTAGTTCCAGGCTGTGTGCGATACTGAAATTTTAGGTACGCGATTCGGAATTACAGAATGAACATCAGTATCGAATGCCAGACCGACCAGTCATGGAAGATTAAATGGGTATGTAATAATATAAAAATCCTACGTATTCTAACCTGTCTGTCTGTCTGTAGTGGAATTTAGCCTACATGGGATTGTCAGGTACCCCGACAACAAGAAGAGGATTACCCCATTCATTAAGCTGCCGGAGTGCCTTCCTTGAATATGCAACAGGTGTCAACCTGATGAACCCTCTCTCTTTACAACCAATTGCTTACAAAGTGTGTACATCCGATTAGTATAAACATTAATGATCATTGGAGATGCTCTGTACCTTGTATTACAATACACTGTATTGTCTTATATTCTGCATTATAGAATATAATATTGTAGTTATTCTGTAACCGCCTACATAAATGAAGAACTATATATTCTGATATTAGCCGCATTGGTTACACATTTGCTCTACCCTTTTATACAGGCCCGGTTATTCTATTATTAAGTTCACGCCTGCACAAACCTGTATATCTCGATTTAGTCATACCTTTTCATCGTTCAAACACTTTTTTTAAATTTTGTATTAGAAACTATACATTATGGTTTTCTGCACTGAGTCCACGCCTACGCATAAGCTAAATGTGATAATATATAAATATGAATCAAGTCTTATAAAAATAGGGAGCCCTTTACCCTACTGCAAATTCTGTTGCTAGATGCTGCTGCAGTTAGTGCAAAATGTTGTTTATAGGGGACATCATAACGGGGACAATCCTCCACTGATGATATATGCTTCCAATTTAAGCCATACCACAAGTGAACGTTTTAGCACCACCCATCATTCTTCAGATGCATAAAGATGGAAAAATGTGGGTGCATGCACCAGTGATGTGTTGCTCAAATGTGAAATGTTTTCGAAACTGTTCAGTAAATCCTTTCTTGAAACACTTACAGATGGATACTGGTGACAAACCATGCAGTTTGAAATATAATGAAAAATTGCTTAGAAAGCAATCTACTTTGACCAGGTAAAAAAGTATGCACTCTGATGACTATTTTATTTTTAAAAAAAGTGAAATATATGGGGAGACTGTATAACTTGTATATATGTAGTTTGTCATCACAGTTGATAATACTCACTTGTGACAAAGCAATTAAATGTGAAATAATGTATAACAAGAAGTTTGAATTCTCAAAACATCTCCAGATACGCACTGATAATAAACCATACAAATGT
This sequence comes from Megalonaias nervosa, assembly GCA_016617855.1. Lineage (NCBI taxonomy): Eukaryota > Metazoa > Mollusca > Bivalvia > Unionida > Unionidae > Megalonaias > Megalonaias nervosa. The sequence goes on along the minus strand of JAECUM010001042.1, from coordinate 182,803 downwards.
GAAATGTGTGGACATTGTTTTAAGCAGTTGAGTGGTTTGTCAACACATATGAGGGTACACACTGGTGACAAGCCACACGGCTGTTCAATATGTGGAAAATTATTTAGCACAATATCTTCTCTGAAGGAACATACCAGAACACATAGTGGTGAGAAACCCTTCAACTGTGAAACATGTGGAAAATCATTTAGCCAGAACTCTAATTTGTCAAAACACGAAAGGCTGCATACTGGTGAAAAACCATACAAATGTGATATATGCGGAAAATTGTTTAACCAGAGATCTGAGTTGACAACACATGTCAGGATACACACTGGTGACCAACCATACAAATGTGATCTATGTGGAAAATTCTTTAGCCTTAACTCTTATTTGTCAAAACACTTAAGATTACACACTGGTGACAAACCCTTTAAATGCGATACATGTGGAAAATTGTTTAGCATGAAATCTATTTTGACAGAACACACCAGGACACATAGTGGTGAGAAACCTTTCAAATGTGAAATATGTGGAAAATTGTTTAGCCAGAGTTCTAATTTGACCCAACACTTGCGGGTACACACTGGTGACAAACCCTTCAAATGTAAAATCTGTGGAAAACTATTTAGTCAGAGCTCAAATTTGTCACAGCATTTTAGGATACACACTGGAGACAAACCCTACAAATGTGAAACATGTGGGAAAATGTTTAGCCAGAACTCAAATTTATTACAACACTCGAGGATACACACTGGTGAAAAACCCTTTAAATGTGAAATATGTGCAAAAATGTTCAAACAGAGGTCTGAATTGTCAACTCACTGCAAGATACACACTGGTGACCAGCCATACAAATGCGAAATATGTGGAAAATTATTTAGTCGGGAATCGCATTTGTCAGCACATGTGAGGATTCACACTGGTGAAAAACCATATAAGTGTGAAATATGTGGAGCATTGTATAGCCGTTGGTTTGATTTGGTGGCACATTTGAGGATACACACTGGTGAGAAACCATACAGGTGTGAAATATGTGGAAAACGGTTTCGCAAAAAATATGTTCAGAAAGAACACACCAGGACACATAGTGGTGAGAAACCTTTCAGATGTGAAATGTGTGGAAAATCCTTTAACCATAAATATCACTTGTCGAGACACTTCAGGATACACACGGGTGACAAACCATACAGTTGTGAAATATGCGGGAAAATGTTTAGCCAGAAATCTGTTTTGACTGGGCATGCCATGACACATAGTGGTGAGAAACCCTTTAAATGTGGAATGTGTGGAAAATTGTTTAGCCAGAGCTCTACTTTGTCAAAACACTTAAAGATACACACAGGTGTCAAACCATATGGCTGTGAAATATGTGGAAAATTATTTAGCAGGAAATGGACTTTGATAGAACATGCCAGGACACATAGTGGTGAGAAGCCTTTCAGATGTGATGTGTGTGGCAAATTGTTTATCCAGAGTTCTCATTTGTCAAAACACATGAGGATACATGCTGCTGACAAACCGTACTAGTGCCAAATAAATGGAAAATTGTTTAAACAGAGGTCCAAGTTGTCAGCACACCCCATGATGCACTCTGGTGACCAATCACACACAGGTGAAGATAAGCTTTACTGACAAACCCTTGAAATGATAGGCATGTGGAAAATTGTTTTGCAGGAGATGAAATATTGAGGACACACACAGACAACAAACTCTGGAATGTGTTTAAACATTTCGTAGCCAAAGGCTAAATACTGGCTGAGAGCAGAATACCAACAGCATTTGTGATTAAAGTTTTAAGATAAGTCACATTTGACAGTGGCTTTTATTAATTTATTATATGTACTTTCTTTTACCATGCATATAAAGATACACAATGGTGAGAAACCATGATCTTCAGAAATGGAAGCACAGAAAATTACAACATAAAGCTGAGGCAACACGGTTTTGTGGATACGTTATTCAGGGGTCAAGTTAGACTTGAATTTTAAGGAGAAGTCACTTTCTCCTTTTTGACAGAGTAGTGAGACGTGCGAGTTGAAAAGGTAGAAGTGGAAGCAAAACAAGAAATGCAATATATATATATATATATATATATATATATATATATATACATACATACATATATCCGTATGTGCTTTCACTTATTTATTTGAATTATGTCCTCTATTTCTCAGTATGCATTTAATGTTGGGTTTTAGGTAATATTTTATTTTTAAGTTGAAAAAATAAGTTATATGTTTATTAATTATAAACACATTTGGTACATACACTGTATACAAATTATTATATGCTTACCCATTGTAGTCATGCTTGAAAGTGTGTATGTTTGTATGGAGAGATACATGCAGAGTATTTTGGCCACATGACTTTAAGAGAGCACAGCTGAAACTCTACATTGTAAATAATTTTAGACCACCCCAGTGGTTTAAGTGGTGAGGGCATCCACCTCAGATGGAAGTTTCAGGTTTGATCCCCAGCTGAGGCATATGAAAGACTTATAAAAATGGTACTAGAAGCTACATCGCTTGGCATTCAGCATTAAGAGGTTAGTGTTACGACTGGTCGGCCTGGTGTCAGGATAATGTGACTGAGTGGGACATGATGCTACATGTCTGCAGCATGATGCCCCAGTGCTACACATCACTATAGGCTACCACACTACAAACATCATAGCGATATGACTAAAATTGTTAAAGCTTCATTAAAAATCTAAATCACACACACACACACACACATACACACCATGATTAATTTTAACTGATAGGTATAAGGCCCATAAAAAATATGTTTCCGGTCACCTGAACTTCCCTGTTTTTTGGGGGCTGACCCTGTCACTTTTTCCCTCCAAGGGTTAAAAAGAATTCAATACAATCACAAAAATCGATTTGCCCAGTATTTTACTCATTACACTTATTACATTATATATACTAATTATTAGAATACACATATGTCAAAAAAAAACAGGTGAAGAAACAACCTACCTACCTACCCTAATTTTAAAACAAGTGCAGTGCACAGTAGGAAGCACACAATGATTGTTTGGCTTAAAATTACTTAGTCAGCTACCACTTAACCATTTTTTACTTTCTGAAAGTTCACTAAAAATGGCAGTCAAAGTGATCTCTATTTTGGTACAACCCTGTAACGTGTATGTCGGCGTAAATGCACAAGTTACTTCAAACCACCCCATCGGTCATAATTTCATTGTTCCTGAAAATGAAACATTACTTTTATTACTTGAATTTATAGACAGCACACTGATGCATTGCAGTTGATATAGAATGAACTAGACCATTCTTCCCAACAGAATCAACACAGCCAAGAACACTGTTGCACCATGCATAACATGTGAGTGCATCTATTTTAGAAAGCTAGAGATTCTTAATATAGCACTCACTTTCTAGCTTTATTACAACAAACCATTGATAGGATTGCAAATTAATTGCTTTATTATTTGTCTATATACTTGTAGTAATGTCATGCATTGATTAAATAGTGTTTGCTTCGCTGCTTTTTTTGTATTTTCACAAAATTAAGTGATGTCAGAAAACAACCTTAACCTTACAAGTTACAGCATTTTTCAAATGCCACAATATAGCTTTGTTCCATACATTTTCTGACATACATCAGCACATTTTTGGCTAAATCTTCTATCATATAAAAGTTACAGTTTACTTTCTATGAATTATGTATTTGCCCAATTATTTACAAAAGCAGGCAATCTAATGAAATGGTATTTCCTAGACAAAACAATGTCTGCCTTTACAGGTTCACTTATGATTTCAAAGTGATTTTATAAGGAAAATAACACAAACACAGCAGTTAGAATTTTCATTGCTTAAATTTAAATTAGAAACTGCTCTTCGTCAATTCTATTCTTAAAGCAAAAATTACTATTTACATGTTGATGTGGAAGTTTTGAAATGGAAGTTGGTATGTTTTCATCTTACAATGGCAGACCAAGCTCGTGGAAATTGGATAGTGATGATTTGATTGGGAAATGGTTAAAGGTCTGTCAGCTGTTAAAATACAACAGTGTATGTGCACAGATTTGTTGGTGCAATTGGTATCATTACCACAGTACAATACATTTCGCCTTGGGTCACAACACAACACCGTTGGAACTAGCCTGAATACCTGGCTATGGCAAGGGAGGATATCTAAAGTCATGAACTACAATCACTCAGTGCACCTCTAATCAAAATCAAGTGCACATCTAATCTAAATCAAGTGTACATCTAATCTAAATCAAGTGCACATCTAAACTAAATCAATCTCTGAATGAAGTTGTTTTCACTTTCCTTAACAGAACATTTTTTAGGTGACTTAGTCACCCACTTCGCCTGTTAGTGCAACTCCTGCTTGTTGAGAAGAGCTTTCTTGTCTTTCCATTTTTTACATGGAGGTGATATTTGATATACTGTATAGATTTTAGCTATACTAGTCATACAACAGACTAGTTAAAGGATGTTCTTTTATTAGTCATCCATCCCTCAGTTAAACAGCACAAGTTTCTTATCATTAATCCTCCTTGTGCACTTAAAGGAGCACCATGAAACTCGACACATTTACACACACATTCATGCCCATCAGCCGGTTGGTCCAAAATGAAAATGCTATCGCTGTTTTGGGTTTAAAGCCATTTTTCAGCAGAAGATAGTCTATACATGGTGACCAATATAACTGGTGGAGGAAGAACCTGGGAAATCCCCAATTAGAACCAATTACCTACAGGAAACTACTGGCCCTAAATGAAAATGATGCTACTTGAGATATAACAATGTTTCAAGATGAAGGTCTTGCCTTACACATCTTAAATGAACATTAGGCTGCTTTGACATAAAATATGGCAGACAGAGCAGCCATCTTAAACAATTCTTATACCTATTTATCATGAATGGAGATCTCAGTAATGGGTTTTCTTATGTTCTTATGATCGACTTGGTCCAGAACGAAATAGTGCCACGTGAAAATCTAGAATAGCCAATACAGAGACCATCTTGAAAATGTTATTTTCGCTCATTTAGAATGGATGTTTGTATTAAAATGATGTTTTAACTAAATTACTTTGTGGCCACAATGGCAGCCATTGTTCAAAAGTTTGTTATTACTACTCTTTCTAAATAGATTGTCATATCAGTATGTAGTTTTTGCTAGAATAAAATGTCTTAAAATGTTCATGGCTGGGCTCTCAGGGACCTGAGCTTCCAGGTCAAATATACATGAAATTCTCAAAGGAAGCATCATTTGTTTTTGTAATGCATTCCTGTGACATGCCTCATTTTCTCGAGGATACACATATTTTGGTCAGTCATGTCCAATCTACATAATTGCTAAATCCACGACTTATATAAATATACATGAAGCTAGTGTGACTAATTAATAATTCATCATTATCACAGTAATTATTTTGTGAAGAGTACTGCTCCAAAGGCTATCCTGACGTACTTGAAGAAATCATTCATGTAAGCACCTGTGATTGCTAGGAAAATAAATGATGCCTTATTTTGTTGCGATGTTCTTGAAATCAGATTGGTGATGACGCAGATATAAATCATGAAATTAATCAAAACTTAGCCGAGTTTGATTGGACAATATTGTCAAATCAACGATGTGCAATAATAATAATAATAATAATAATAATCACTTATTTAAGAACAGATTTTTTAGAAGAGGGCAGATGAGTATATTACCTCATGAAAATGAGTGGGGAAAATCTTTTACATTTTTTGGGAAATGGACATGTGCTAAGAATGGCAATAATGCCAACAAAAGAGAAAAGAACTGAAAGGTGAAAATTCCATTTGACTGGTGAGATTTGAGCATCAGAACCTAAAACTTACGTAAATTCATCCTGACAAAAGTTTAAATCTGCAGTTTCAAGCTACACATATTGAGGTACCAAACATGTACTAAGATTGATTCATCTTTTCTATAAAGACCACGTTATCGCCATTAGCCGTAAGCGGTACGTGACTTTTTGGTGCCGCCGTTTTGGCGAGACCGTTTTGGCACAGAGCCATTTTGGCGCCGGCCATTTTGACGTGCCAATTACCTACATGGTTTAAATACTGGGTAAGTGGGATTAATTACTTGTCACATCGTGCCAACATACAGCAACATCGTACTAACCTACCGTATTGAAACCGATAGGGCATGTTATCACGACAATTATAACTCCACGAGTGACACTAATCCACGTTGCGAATTCATTGTAACATAACATATATAAAGTCTGATAAATATATCACATATCATTCTATTGCACCCTTAACATGGAAAATATGCAGTCGAAGCGTGGCAAGGATAAGTTTATGTACGAAGGATACCTCTACGTGTTCGACAAGTTCAGTGCAGACCATTCGAATACTACTTTTATTGAGAAATGCTTTGAACATTTTTTGAATACTTTGATAAACTACGTTTTTTTTTATGAATGCTTTAAAAATAATGTTTTTGTGCAAACAATGCACTATTTTTATTGAGAAATACGTTCATGTTAATAAGCGCCAAAATGGCGGCGCCAAAACGGTCGCGCCAAAACGGCGGCGCCAAAACGTCCTGCTTCGACCCATAAGGGCACGCTCTTAAGGCATTTTATACTGTTTAGTAAGTAATTAACCTTTATTTTCAATTTTTTCTTTTTTCATATATGCTGCTTTGCTTAATTTTGCACTCTTTTTGTTATATATATATATATATATATATATATATATATATATATATATATATATATATATATATATACTCATGTAGGTTTATTTTGTGGGAATAGATATGTTAATATTTACTTGTAGAGAATATATATGTTAATTTTCTTGTAGAGAAAACTACACAGCATTTTAAGTGATCAATCATGGGATTTAAACTAATTGTTGACAATTTTATTGTTGTGGTTGTATTTTTAGTACTGTTGTACTGTGTAACAAAACATAAATTTACAATGTTTAAGCTTAAGATTATATTTACTTGAATTTTCTTTTTAGTGTGATATTATAGATGGTTGAAAATTAAATCATGATGTGTATTAAAATTAACAGCAGGTGCTTTTTCATTTTCCTTGCTATCCTTTTGAAAGCGAGGGACTTAAGAGTTCATGCCAGAGACTCCCAGAAATAGGTTTGAGACTGTTCAGTGAGTAAAGTGTTCATGAGTCTTCATCCTAAAACTGTTTTGAGAGTCTAGTTGGGCCAGAATGAAAATCGTAGTGATCTGGTCTGATCTCCAATGTGGCTACAGTGTGATCTCCAGTGTGATCTCCATTGTGGCTACCACATAGATTAGCTTCTAGAGCTTCTTCTAGATTGAAGGACATATCAGCAGTAATCTGATTAAAATGAGATCTCCATTGTCCTACGTGAAGATCTGACAGTGCCCACGTAGGGGTCATGTTCTGGTGACTTTTGAAGTAGCCATTGGAAATGCAGCTTTCAGAAATCAGAAAGTGAATTAAATCGTTCGGTACACATTAATTTTCTTCATCCATACAGCTCAGTCGCCCAAAGGTGAATCTATAAATGCGTTGACGCAGTCACACTTGACTGTTAAGCAACGAGTGGTGCGTGGTCAAAGATAAAGACATTAGCGATAGGACAGTCAGAAGAGTAATGATAGGAAATGCAGAAATAAGTAAAAGAGTGTCAGTGTATGTTTTCATCCCTTAATACTCAGAGCACTCTGACTACCTTAGCGACGATGAGATAATGAACCTTAATCGGCATAGCCCTGAGAATCACTAAGTCTTACTTGTCTCTGACTAGTTCATTAGAATGTGATTTTGGAAAGCTCCTGCTTGTGAGATACCAAGTCAGCAGCTTCAGAATTATTGATGGTAATTTGTTCCAGGTCCCTATTGTACGTGCGAAGAAGCTGAACATGAAACAATTTTTCGATGCTGACTTTAGTTGGAACTTATTCCTGTGGTTTGCACTAGTTTTGGCTATACGCTATGGTCAGGTATATGTTCACTGATATGTTCTCTTGATTGTTCGCTATCTTGTACAACATGGTCAGCTGGGCCTTGGTTCGTCTGGATTCGAGCGATTCCCACTGGAGATGATTCAACATTGCACTGATACTGCTAGTTACAGTATCTATTAAGACGAAGATTCAGACGTTATCTGATTGGTTGACAAAAATAGCGCTTATGGCAATAACATAGGTCACCATATCGTGACCCTTATGGCTTATGCGGTCTCTGTTAGATCTTCACATAGGACACTGGAGATATGATTTTAATCAGATTGTATCAGCACTGGATTTTCACGAAAAGACCTCTTATGATGTCATGCTGGTCCAAATTGAACATGGTGCTGATCAGATATCCAGTATTGCCACCACGGCAGAAACCTTGAAAATGTATTGTTACTCATAAATGAAAGGTCATATCAACATGGGATTTAACTAGATGACTTTCTATGGTGTCTAGTTTGTCGACTTTCTGTGGTGTCTAGTTTGTCCTCAATGAACATCATGCTGATCAGAGATCCAATAAGGCCACCATGACAACTGCCATGAAAATCTTGTTATTACTAAATATATGAAGAAAAAAACAGTTTTATTTCCCTTATCATATTTATGACTTATTATTTAAAAAAAAATATTTTTAATTATAAATTAATGAAGAGTATAAATAATCTTACACTTAGAACGTTTGAAATATGTCCACCAGTATTCAAGTTATGAATCCAATATATTTTTCTTTAAAATATGTTCTGTTGCAGAATTCTTGTTGAATTATGTCGCCTGGTACAATCATTGAAGAAAGTTTTTCTGTATCGTCGTAATTTATAAAGTTAAATATAAAATAAAAAATGATGTTAATAAAATCTTAAGTTTAATAGTATGAGAAATAACAAAAAATAATTATAGAATATAATATACATTTCGAAATTGCATAATACTTTTGTATCCATGTTATTGTCATTATTATGCAGATAAGTAGTACAATCATCAAAGTTCAGCTCCAGTATAATAGACTTGGTAACTCTCGTTATATATAAAGCAGTATGGAAATAATAAAATATAAAATATTATGAGCTTATTAATGAATTTCATATGCAATATTATATTTTCGACATTTTGGGTAGATATTATTCAGATGGTGAATCCAATATATAATTTTTTTCTTCAGACTTTTATTTTTCCATTTAACGGTATTTGTTAACGTGTGTGGTGACATGAGATGAAAACGATGGACCTACAAGGTTATATATATATAATTTATGACCGTTCGTGCAGTTCGATGCATGCTGACGACCGCTTCGGTGGCCTAGTGGTTAGAGCGTCTGCCTCGGATGTGGGATTCGCGGGTTCGAACTTTGGCCGAGTCATACCAAAGATATAAAAATGGCACTTACAGCTACCTTGCTAGGCGCTCAGCATTTAGAGGTTAGAGTTAGGACTTGTTGGCCTGATGTCAGGATAATGTGACCAGGTGGAACATCATGCTATGTCTGTGGCATGATGTCCCAGTGCTAGACATCACTATAAACTGCCACATTGCAAACATCGTAGCGAAATAATAATAATAATAATAATAATAATAATAATAATGATAATAATAATAATATTAATGAGGACTTTGTATAGCGCCTAATCTTTAAAAGCTCTAAGCGCTTACAACATTTGACAACACTTAAGAAAAACATATATAATGATATGATTACAAAAATAAAAACAAACACCATGAAATTAGAAAACAGAAAACATGCTGAAAATATTTAAGGTAAGGAAACATTATTAGGTCTTTAAGTCTGTTCTTGCAGTTGAAATAGGTGAGTTTTAAGAGCGCTCTTGAATCAATCACTGTGTCTTGTGTCTAAGTTCAGTGGGCAATTAGTTCCACGTTGCTGGGCCCTGGTATGCAAAAGAACGTTGTCCATATGACGTCATTTTCATAATGGGAATAATGAGAATATGAGTGTCAGAAGAGGAGCGTAAGTATCTTGCTGGTGTGTACATATGGGTGAGGTCGGATAAGTATGTTGGACTGGAGCCCATCAGTGAAACGTAGTACAGAGAACAAATTTTGTGTTTAAATCTGGATCAAATGGATAGCCAGTGTAGGGTACAGAGCAGGGGGAGGCGTGCTCAGATCATGGTACTCTAAGGATGATCCGAACAGCTGTGTTTTGAACTTTTTGAAGTTTCTGGAGTAGATATTGAGACGAACCAGACAGAATTGAGTTACAATAGTCCAATCTTGAAAGTACTAAGGAACACACAAGTGTTTTAGTGGCATCAACTGAAAGATACTTGCGAATGGAACTGATGCGTCTCAGCTCAATATATGCAGTCTTGCATATGTTCATGACATGTTAGTGCAATGAGAGAGTACTGTCAAGAGTAACACCTAGGTTTCGTACTGTGTGAATTTGATGTTGGTGTTGCTGATATTTATTGTTTGAGATAAAGGATGTGAAAGAGAAAATCTTTGTGTTGTAATCAGAATGGCTTCAGTTTTAACATCATTCCTCTACAGCTTGTTACATGTCATCCATGATTTCACATCGGAAATTCACCTCTCTACACCTTGGATGGTAGCTTCAACTTCATTTAGATGGCTAGATTTGTATATTTGGGTGTCATCAGCGTACAATTGGTGAGACACTGGATGATGATCTATGACACTTGAGAGTGGCTGAGTGTATAGAACGAAGAGAACAGGTCCAAGAACAGACCCCTGTGGAACACCACAACATAGATGAACTGGACTGGAGTGTTTTCCATTTGCGGACACAATTTGTGTCCTGTTGACTTGAGCCATAGTAAGGTTGTATCGTGAATGCCAAATACATGCTGGAGACGGTGAAGGAATATATCATGGTCTATTGTGTCAAATGCTGCAGACAAGTCAAGGAGGGTGAGGACTGTAATCTTTCCGCCATCCAAAGCAGAGAGAAGGTCATTAACTACTTTCAGAAGAGTAGTTTCAGTACTGTGGCAAGGGCGATATGCAGACTGTACATTGCTCAAAAAATTGTTTGAATCTAGATGAGATACAAGTTGGGATAGAACAACATTTTCTAAGATTTTTGACATGAATGGGAGATTAGAAACTGGGCGGTAGTTCTTTAAATCGTTATGGTCGGGTGTTGGTTTCTTCAGCAGAGGCTTTACAGTGGCAGTTTTGAAAAATGTTGGGAATTCCCCGGGTGAGAGAGAGGTATTAATAACATCAGTTAGTGAAGGCAATATTGGATCTAAGCACTCGAGCAGCAGTGATGTCGGAATCGGATCAAGTTCACATGACTTTGGTGCACTCTTCATGACGATTGTAGGTACTAAATCTATAGAGACAGGTTCAAATGCTGCTAACGGTTGCCGCTTAAATTCTGTATCGCAACTGTATGGTGACGACGAGTCAATTGAAATTGTGTTGCCAAGCTTATCTCTAATGGTTTGTTCTTGCATCAGATATGGCTCACGCAGTAGCTAATTTTAAAATCTTATTTCTCAAGAATATCAGCGTTGGTTTCTTTGCTCAACAGTTATAAAAAAACAAAAAAATGTGATCTTGAATTCCTGAACATTCCTTTATAAACGCTGAGCTTCAGTCCCTTCAAGGGACTCTAAATTGGTATTGGGTGGACGAGCCCAAGAAAAAATATATGTATGGTTGGCAATTACCATGTTACAATATTATCAGAATACTTAAAGGTTACAACCGAATGCATACACATCATTCTTTTGAGATGCTTAATGCATTTTATGTTGTGCTACTGTGTGTACAGTAAAACTTTAACTTTTTATCCTGTGCTTAAATGTGTAGTATGGAAAGAACATGATAATCACGTATTAGTTACCATAACGACGGTAAATCTTGGGACACGAAAAAAATTGTCGTGTCCCAAGATTTATATGATATGGACGTAAAAAAGATACCTGTATAACTTTTTGAGCATTCCAGAACTTACAGAAACAAATATTCAAGACTGTTTGACAAATCAGTATTCATCCTATGGCAGCGGCCAGCTCTCAAACTATTGTAATGTCAGTAAACTGTTATAAACTATTATAATTGTTTTTATGTTATTATTGCGTATGTAAAAAAAAAAAAGATTTCTTCTTTCTACAACAGGAAATAAAATAAATGTAAAAAAGACTTCATAATCTACAAGCTGTTTGTGGTTACTGGGTGACTGAAAATATGCTGTATATCTGCTATACTGTACATTATTAACTTTGTGGTTAATGTCACTTTCATTCTTGGTTTATTTACTTTGTTTAACACATTCAGCCTTTTTTATTTGTATATGTGATCACACAAAGTGATTTGATCAATATGTCGTCTATATGAAAGGACATTCCTTGGACGCCAGAGGTCTTGTAGCGCGAAAACTTCAGGTGCCAGAAGTCTTGGAGCGCCAAAACCCCTTGGGATCATCAACGTCGCCCCGAGCGCCATGTACCATTATTTTGCTAATGTTAGTATATGTTCACATAAGTGTCATATATTTATTAAAGACTGGCCACAATACAGGTTAAAATTCAGAATATAGGTCAAATAATTCATTATTGACCCATTTTTGGCTGTATGTTTGGCTTAACACAAAATTATAATTCTCCACACAATACTTATGAAAGTTTTGAATTTGACATGCTTATTATTTTGGCATCTTCGCTTGATTGTATTTGGTGGATTTGAATTTTGTTTTCGGACAGCAATCCAGTCCAGGCCTTTTAATTGCATTGTTACGAGTCTAGGCTCTTACAAAAAGTAACAGAAAAGAGTAAAGACAACATGCTTTGAAAAATTAAACAAATAATTTATTTCCCTAGAATACCAAGTGAAAAATGAGAAAAAAGAACTTACGGTTTTACTAATCAAATACAAAAATAATCGAAGAATTAACAAGTAGAAGTCCTATTATTAAAAAGTCCTGAATAAATCTGAGTTTGAGTCTCGGTGAATTCCAAAATGGAAGGCGATGACATCTGTTGTGGTCAGCGTCGTACTGATGTGTCAACAATTTCTTGTTGAATGACAGAAAATATTATTCCAAGTTTGAATTCCGTATAAATTTCAGTGAATATCTTGTCCAAGAATTTTGATAGGAGCACTTATGTATTTCCAGGGAAAAGAATCAATTGAATTCCATAAAATAAAATTTCAACTCAAACTGGTCACAACGTAATGTAACTTAACATCTCAAGTGTTTTAAGCCCTACTGAACAATCTTTATAAAAACAACAGTTATACACAAGTTTAAGACGCAAAACATATTCCCGGATGAAGGCCAACCTTCTAGAAAAATTAGAAGTTTGTAACAATAAACACGTTTTATAACATGTACTCCAGGTATGGCCTTGAATTAACTTAATGGTTCTTACTCTGAAAAGGAATAAAAAAAACGTTGTTTACCAAAACTGTTACTGGTTCCGAATCGAGGTCAGAAGCTAGATACAGTGTTTCTAATACTGATTGTTTATCAGTGAAATAAAAAAAAAAATAACAGGTCAAACAGAACTGAACTGAATTTCTGGACAATATCAAAATCAGTAAACAAAGCTACACTACAATAGCATGTAAAGGAACAAAAAAAAAAAAATAAAAACTTATAAACAAATAATTAAATTACATATACATAACAGCATAAACATGAACCTGGATTGGATAAACAGGAAATTGTGTGCGAATGCAGCTCTGGTGACCCTTAATTTGGCCACACTAATCCCACCAATTGTTTTTGTAATATTAGCACAATTAATGTACCTGACTACGTATATACTTACGGTCGCTTACTTCAAAATAAATTACCACTGCATTAAGGGGCTCCGAGTGGCCGAGTGATCTAAAGCGCACACCGATACGGATCACTGCCATCTCAGCTCTGTCTGCGTGGGTTATAGTCTCGGGTACGTGAGAAACCTTGCCAGTAGTTTCTCGTGGGTCGGTGGTACTTTCCGGGGTTTTCCCGTGTTCTTCCACCACCATTGATACTGGCCGCCATGTTTAGCATATCTTGTGCTGAAAAATGACGTTAAACCCTACACCAACAACAGCAGCAACAACAACCACTGCATAATTTTTGCAATTATTTTCAAAGCTTTATTTCTGATACTTTATAGTACAGACCTTTTTATTTTGGAAATTATTAGGTTTGTTTAAAAAAATCAGTCAATATATTTAATTTTTCTGTGTTTTCTTATTATTTTTATCTATATCAAATATGTATGAGCTTACATTTGTTGAGCATTACCACGATCTTGTACCCATATTAATTGTAAATAATTCGTCACATTTTTGTTTTAGATTACTAATGTTGCATTAAAATTGTCGAAAGTGTGAGATTTTACCCAGTATATTTTCCGCTTGAAAATTTAATTACCTAAGTTACTAAAGAATGGTATCAGTATTACAACAATAGAAATAGTATTTTGGTTCATTGCTTGCATTTTGTAGCTTTGTTGTAGTGATATTGCATTCCAAGATAGATTTTAACAGGTACTGAATCATGTACATGTCTTATTTTCTACTCATAGGCCCACTACATTAAACTTTCAAATTGAGTATTCTCTGTTTGTGAGCAGGGGACTCTTTCGAAGGATTAATCCCACTTTTTTAAATTTAATTAGTTAAAGTTTGATCAGTGATAACCACAAATGTCTTAATTATAATTTGTGAAAATTTGTGAAAACAGGTCTGCAAGAGCTCTACTTTGAATTGATATTTCTTTTTAAATTTGAAGCTAAGTCTAACCTGAGAGATCCAAAACTACAGAAATTATATACAAAATGGAATCATGTGAAAATATATTTCATAGAGATATGGACTAGTGACGATGAAAGTGGAGTATTTGATAACCGTGAATAATGTCATATTTTTAATGCAATCAATTAATAAAGTGCTTTACTTTGAGAAAATAACCGTTTTTCTCTCTTTTTATCGCATGTGAATGTATGTAGATATGTTCGTATACGTATATGTATGTATATATATATATATATATATATATATATATATATATATATATATATATATATATATACGCCTATGTACAGTTTTGTACATGAGTATGCCTGTATATACATGCTACCATATTTGTTTTGTTGAAATGCTAATATATCCAATATATATTGATGTGTTATATCGAATTTATAAATATAAAAAAATATTTCTCTTTCTATTCTCCAGTTTCTGTCTTCTTTATTACCTTCTTCTCCTTGCATCTTATAGTAAGGAAACTGTATTGTGTATAACTATATACATGCTTGTCTTATGGTTGAAATATTATACCAAAATATATGCATGATTTGCATGCATTATCTATCTATTTATGTTCATAAAACCCTTTTTATAATCAAGAACCTTTCCTCGTTTCACCCGAGATTGTAACACGTCCATTTCTTCCTCACTCATGCCAACTTGAAAGCAAAGATACACTCAAAATTTTTGAGGAGTAAATCTAAATGAAGACTTGCTCATGGTGCCTTTTGGAAATCTTTACTTACACATGAGTAGTTGATGTAAGTTACAAAGAAAGATTATGTATCCCAATATCGTACACGAAAACGCGTGCTAAGATAAAGTGAAACTATATAGAAAATCTTCATTATCTATAGGGAACATGTTAGCGAGTTATAATTTGTCCCCCACCGGGATTATTGTTACGAACTCGAGTCCAGTCATACAGTGCTTGCTCTCTCTCTCTCTCTCTCTCTCTCTCTCTCACATATGCCTATGTTTACCTTCAGTATGATAAATTTACGAGAGGCAAATTATGACAAATTTTATATTACAGGTGACATGGAGTATTAAAACCTCTTAATGTGATTGTATTGTTCTTATTTTATATGTATTTCTCGCGTAGGAACATGGAATATATAACATTTTACAATGTATGCATGTATAACAAGACTTTCAATAGAAGCAATAATCTGTGAAGTGAAAAGGTCGTGGGGGAACACAATAAACTTGCTAGATAATTCTTCAACTGGGGCAAATTCAAAGAAGACGACGCAGTAAAGAACTCGTTGACTGTGAAATTGAGCTCATAAATATGAAGCAGACGGTTATGAAATGAATATGAATTTGACTGTTTAGTAATTCTTCAACCAGGATACAATCAAAGAAGAAAATGCATTAAAGAAAATCGATTATTGTAAATTTGAGGTAATAAATATGCAGTAGACGGTCATTAAGTACAGTACATTTTAATAGCTTAAATCTTCATCATTTTTATACATGTGAAACATTCTAGAGTTATACTTTATAGCCCACCTGGACTATACATATAAACCCCAATACAAAGATATCGTACCACGCCATCTCTCTCTCTCTCTCTCTCTCTCTCTCTCTCGCGCGCGCGCGCGCGCGCGCACCTATGTTTACCTTCAGTATGTTTAATTTGTCTCCACAGTGTTTTATTACACTTCAACATTCAAACATTGGGTAACCTACACAATTATTACATAAATAGAATACTTAATATATGGTAATGTAATAAGACTACTTGTGACAAAGATTCTCTGTGTGTCTTATGTTGAAAGAGAGAAAAAAAATTGACATAAACTGGTATGACACGAGTGTCCATCCGGGTGAAATTTGTTTGATTAACCAAAAATAAATAAAAGATACCCAATTTACTAGCCAGCGTTAAAATCAAACAATCTTGTGAGTTAGGATTAACATTCTATTCGTTTAAAACCAATGAAGATGCCCAGAATATAACATGAAATACCATCATTTGGACAGTACAGTACTTAAAAACGAATGTAGGGACTATAAACGGAAATAAAACTTTACTGATTCATGTCCTGCCATGTGGACAAATGCGTTTCTTTGAGACAACAGACTTGCATACAGATAGAGAGTGTCGTGGTGCTAACAACTCTGTTTTAATTTCACCAATACACTTGGACATAACACGCTAAATGTGATTTTAATTTTGTTTATTAACGCAAGTAAATTCTTTTTCGTGACGATATTGATTCACAAATAGAGAAAAACGTTATGTTTGATTTCATATTAAATACATAGTTTAGGCTCATTTATACTTCCGCAAGTATTGACTTTCCTAAACAAACATCAAGATAATGGCTAACATCGATTAGACTGCACAGGCCAGCAGAAAAAATAAAATATCAGCATAAGAAATGTTAATATTGGATTCTTTTTTAGGTATACGAGGTCTAAAATTAAATGATTGCTTCCTAATGTGTGTTTACTATGAATACGGAAGGTAGATGGGCCAAATCATCCGTACAGAGAAAATTACCAGTCGTTGAAGGTTATTAGAAATGGGCTTCTTGGGGTGGATGGTGGATGATAACCAGATATGACTTATAATAAGTAACATGTAGAAAATCACAAATTATTAAATTTATATTTGTTACGCGCAAATGATCACTGGATTGAGATAATATGGAACTATTGTATTACTGTTATATTACAAGCATACCTTAACTCATCGCTATCGAAACCTTTCATATAGAAAGCATAGTTGTGGTCGGTATTGTTAGTAGCGAATACAATTCCTAAACATTCGTCAAATGCTACCAATAAATGACCTGTTTGCTTGTTTACATGACACTTCTTTCCCTCTCTTCTTTAAACGGCGTTTGTATTTTCGGATATTATTATCCTCCGCTCTTAATAGCAGTGTGAGGATAAATATATTATTTGATAGCTAATTTTACTAAATAAACATCATATCTTTGCATAATTGGATATATATATATATATATATATATATATATATATATATATATATATATATATATATATATATATATACATCAATGATATACCACGAGATGTATAAATTTTTCATTAAAAGGAAATGAGGCATGCTGAGTTTCCTTTTAATAAAAAATTTATACAACGAGTGGTATATCATTGATACAGCGTACATACTTTACATATATTTTATTTATATCACATACAAATACATATATTTGCCCTTTGAACGGAGTTCAGATTTACTACAAGCAGCTGTGTATTGACCTAGTGAATGAACTCCTCACATCCCCGAGTGGGTCCGCTACAAAATGTAGTTCTATGCATTGAGTGGCTATTTACAATCACCTCTGCATATTGATAAGTTGATTGTTTTCTTTTCTTGGTTTCTAATTTTCTCCACATTGATTATATCAATATAATACACACTTATGATTTAAACATGAAAGATGGCTTTAATGATAAAGTTCAGTAGAGCACTATTTACACTGGGATAGCTACGTCATTCACATGAACGCCATTTACATACCGGCGCATGGAAATTAATGTGGAATAGAAACTAAGCCAACTGACGAACCAACAAGAGGTAATTAAAAGATTTTAATCTATTTACAGTTGATCTAAGTCATTATTCTGCTTTAGCAACAGTACAACCGACCATACCCCCCCTCTCTTGACTTAACTTTTACCATCATTCATAAGTCCAGAGATATCGTGGAATAACACAAACGCAAATCCTCTACGTTCGTCATTTCATAGATTAAGATTCCGTATCTTGCTACGATGAGAGAGAGAGAGAGAGAGAGAGAGAGCTTTGGACATTTTCATATTTAAATAATACTCGATTTTTTAGAACATTATAGTATGTTTAAGAAAAAAAAACACCTACAAAACAACATTGAATACATCACAGTATGTGTACTCAGTACCACGTAACCGAGGAATTTACTGGTTTGCAACATTGTATCATTGATAAACACTATAGATAAATCCCAAGGAAAGTGCACACGTATCGTTACGACGAATCAGATTCTTGTAGGTTACTTGGTGTAATTTCTGTTTAACGATTTTTTATCCTTTTCTCTCTCACTCCACATTTCTGCGCAGTTTGTCCGTTATGCATGAGACGGGAGGGGAGAACAGAAAGCAGAAAGAATTGTGATGAAAATGTGTACCATATTAATTCATTTTGAAAACGGGATTATTAATACTTTCATCGTTATTTTCATACGTCACTAGTGACTAATGTGAGGAAATTGGTCATTGATCTAGAATCAACTGCAGACGGTCGCGAGAATGTTTATATACGCGTATTATTGCGCCACGGGCGGATCACAATTTGATATACCAATAGTATTGGTATATCAAATTGCTTTATACCAACACTTTAAATGCATGTTATTTTTTAATGTGTGTGGTATAAATAAATAAATATATATGTGTATATATATATATATATATATATATATATATATATATATATATATATATATATATAGAGAGAGAGAGAGAGAGAGAGAGAGAACTGAAAATATACCAATATGTATCAAACAGAATTGAAAGTGATATCACTGCTGGACTCCACAGGAGAATGCTTGGCAATACTAGACAGAGAGGTAATAGTTTATATAAATAATACTATCATACCGGTTAGAGAATTTTTAATTCATACTCAACAGATATTCGAACCCAGGTCATCGGGTAAACAGTACCCATCGCCTTGTTTACATGCACCAGTCCATATACCATCACGACCCCGTAGAGTACGAATGAAAAATTCTCTAATCTGTATGACTATTATTTGTATGGACATTATCCAGCTGAAAAAGAAATATCGCAATCATGCATTCAATGCGTACATTTATTTTCATGGGTAGGGATAAGTCTTTTTGTTCCGATCTCCGAGGAGGCCATGGTGTATTCAGAAATGTATTTGTCTGTGCATGAACAAAAATACTAAAATAATTAAACTTAAGCGGGATCTCACCAAACAGGTTTGATTGATTTAATACCAGAGAAAACTTAAATCTTTTCGAGCACATAGTTGTATATTTTAGCTTCAAGGAGGCCGTCATACGTTCGGAATGTATTTGCCGTTGCATGTAAAGATAATTCAGACGTGCGTGAGAGATCACCAAGTGAGATCAGTTAGCATAATCCTTACAAAAGGAATTCAATTGCCATTCAACTTATTTAAGCAAGGAAACATTGTAAGTTGCTTTGATAATTTGAACACGTACTGTGGACTGCGGCACAAAATGCGATTGTAATCTGTTTGTTTGACTATAAATTTCACGTGTAACCCTAGCAGTGCAATGTGCGAAAGGTCTTTTTTTGGCATATATCCGATAATATAGGTGAAACAACTTTAGGATCGTTGTGATACTCTTTCGTACTGCAGTAAACATGTATATGACACATCACTGATCACCACTGATTCCGTACGAAACGTTCTATTTGTAATAATTTGGGCCCTGTTATATACGTTGTATGGATGGACCTGTAAGCTTACAGTCAGTCTTAAAACTGTTATAATTTGGGCTAGAATTGTTCCTGGAAAAAATAGTCAAATTGTTGCCCTATATTGATATATATATATATATATATATATATATATATATATATATATATATATATATATATATATATATATATATATGAACGCCTGGCATTCTTGTGTTGTTAGTTCTTTTAAAAGTAGACTTCATCCAATATTTATAACAAAATCGTTTAATTTTGCACCATTTTCAACGCATGTTCCGCAAACGTATATACCAGTTTTAACGAAGTTCAGTATAATGTATCAAAGGATTCCAGTCGAAACGCGAAGGTGGCTCTATTTGGTCATAGCTGAAATAAAGTCTGAATTGTGTGCCTCACACGATATAGGTGGTGAATTTTTATATCTTACATCCAACTTTTTTTTTATTTGGCTGTAATAAGAAAGCAATCTAAAAGTACGAAGTATCCAAACTATGTAAATGTATGTAAATTTATCGGGTTGCTAAGTAACACAAATGTTAACGTGAAAGTGAGATTAAGTAAATTTATGGAACTGATATTTAAATCTTTCTGTTTCCATGTAAACTAAGAATAGTTATGTCCACTCTATTCAGTGGTAAACTTGCTCGTACCATTTCTCAAGATGTATCCATTATATATGACAATGAATGTTGACTTTTCAAAATTAATTTTTTTTTTTCTCAAAGCTTGGAACTGTATGTTCATTAAATCTGTCCATTATATATGACAATAAGTGTTGACTTTTCAAAATTATTTGTTTTCCTCAAAGCTTGTAACTGCATGTATATTAAATCTTTATGAAATGGTTATTGATTCAACGTCTGTGTTTTCATTACGTTTTATCTGAAATATGAAAACTTAAATCGTCTTTCTTACTGTTCATACCACATCAAAGTTTCGTACCTATGATATCTAAGAATTTTCCCCGTACATCGATTAGCGCCAATTAGTATGTTATGTCTCTAAGATTCCCACTGGACCTAGATTTATTAGGCAAATAATCCATTAACTATTAGTAATTATGGAGACGTCATATCGACAACATTATAAATTCACTATTTCTCTCTGTTTTTGAATGCCTGAAAACTGTTAGCATGAATCTTTTTTGTGGCGGTATCTGGTTACAATAATAATGCAGATATAAATGTTTCGATTTAGCAAAAGGTGTATCTATTGGACATGATAACAGAACCTGAATAAGTCTGCACTGTGTGTGTCGACGGAACCACCTTTGTCACAAGACTGTGTAATACAGATGAAAATAGTAATAAATTGGCAAATGAATCTTATCTCTGGTTGTCTTTTCTATAATGTAAGTATAGAACCAGAGTGGAGGAGTTTACACGTGTGCATATTTCATTTGAAATCTATGAAACTAATTGAATGAAAAAGACTTGCAACAGATTGAAACTATTCAACGCATTTCATAAAACGCATTTGAAATATAATGGAAGAATATGCTATAAGTATCTCATGACTAAAATACCAAAGTTACTCCACAAAAATAGCTAAAGGATCTGGCATGAAATTGCACTCAGATACATTGGGCATTTCGCCTGCATCTTATATGTCGTCAGGCAGTCTTTAGATATGACATTTGATGTATTAATTATGCGTAATATTGGGAAATATTATATGGATATACAAATCTAAATACGAACTCCGAGGCTTAGTCATTAGAGTCCTACCTCGCAACCTAAAAGGGTGCGGGTTAGAGCCCTACCACCTGATCAGCTCTGGTAGGCCACTGTGGTGTGTCCTTGGGCAATGCACTTTTATTTAGTTGCCTCGGCACAACGTGACTTAAATGCGTTCCTTTGCCGTAAAACACCAGACAAACCAATATAAATCTAAATAGCACAGTAGCCATGTGATGAATTACTAGTACATGTTTAATACTTGAGTAAAGACATAATTACCCAGCGAGAGTATTAGAGAAACGTTGTGATGTCAAAAATGACGAAGCATTTCGCAGGTTCAACATCACACTATGACGTGACGTGCACGTGCCGTTTTATTGATTTATAATCACAATTTTCGGTAAGTACCATTATAGAGGAAGATAATGTTCTGTAGCATTCGAACGTTTTTTACATTCACAGTAGAGACTTTAATGCCGTTAACACTATTTATTACAAGAATTCCCCCCCCCCCCCCGGCATCACTACAGCAGTTTCTTTGATATCAAAATAACGTACCAGTAAAACAGAATAAACATTTTTATTACTTTTATTTAATAAGAGCACTGAGTTTTTGTTTCTATCGCCATCAGTAGAGAGTAAAATAGAGACTCATTTAGTCGTACTATGATTGAAGCGTCCTGTTTCACTCTGAGTGTATCACAATCTAAGGATCGCTATGTAATAATAATAAAAACAATCTGCTAATCATCAGAAATGTTTCAACTTTGCACACACTAACCCGTCACTTCCCGCACCCCCATCCCCCATACGGTTTGAAAGAAACGTGTGTCTTAAGAAAGGATAAGAACAAAATAACCCTTGCGTAAACCTCGTGCTGGTATAAATTTATCAGTAACAATGTTTGATCTAAACAGCTATCAGAAAACACAGATCTGCCAATAAAAGAAATGAAAGAACTTTGTGGATATCGTGCAATGTGCTACTATATAGTTTTTGCATTTGCACTTTTTCTTGACCTGTAAACTAATATAGTAAATATGTAACTTATGCTCCTAGGTCCTACTCGTCCACAGTTGTGTCCAAAAAAGCCAGCATAAATGAATGTAGGAGTTCTACATCAGATTTCTAATTTCTTCTTTGGTCTGATAGTAGTAGCCAGCACTCACATAGGTATATTCTCAGCTATTTAATTCATACTAGACGATATGTGTGTATCACTGTAATAAATGTTTTAAGATTAACATAACATATGCTTGAATGGCAGAAGGAATTTATGTATTCAAAGCTATAGCACCAAACATTTTTTTTCTGTATTTTATTCGTCTGGCTTCGTCTGCTGTCATCCATATACTTAGCATGTGCATGCTAACAGGGGAAAACGACATCAGCATTTTCGTCTTTTTATTCATCACAGAAGTGAAACAATGGGATAAATTCGACAATACTTGCAGTCTTTGCTTTTTATTTCGTTTTTCACTTTTTAAAATCTAACTTTTGCAATACTATCCTATTATTTTATAATCTCCTAATTTTAAATGTTTAATTTTTGCGCCCTTCTATATTTGCACCATTCTAGCAATCCGATTAGATACCTAGAAAATTTTAAAACTTTTCCAGATATTTGGAATTTATGATTGTGAAAGACCAAAGCTGGAAATTTACACATTAAACATTTCCGATATCGGTAAGTCGAGAAGATTTGGCAACATAATTGTGTTCAGAAGTACTTAATAACTGTAGCACGCAACTGACATTATTGGTCGTCGATCCACTGGAAACGGCAAATGTTGTGTTTGAGTGACATACAGCGATAGGATCTACGGCAAGTGTTGTGTCTGAGTGACATACAGCGATAGGATCTACGGCAAGTGTTGTGTTATGAGTGACATACAGCGATAGGATCTACGGCAAGTGTTGTGTTATGAGTGACATACAGCGATAGGATCTACGGCAAGTGTTGTGTTATGAGTGACACACAGCGATAGGATCTGCGTTTACTAATGCTCTTAGTCTAAATTGTTCGTCATCAATTTCGTCTTCATTTTCATGTTGCAAGAGTCCCCATTATCCGTGATGTACCATTGTCCACTGTCTCCGCGCTTTTGTCAATAGTTTGGCGCGTCATTAGTGTGCATTGATAGTTCATTTTATTCGTATAAATAAATAAAACAGTTGAAAAAAAAAAAAACGCAACAATACTAGAGATAAAAACAACTCAGTCTGAGTTTTCATAAAGTATATGATTTAAGAGTTTGGGAAATAGGAGGTTTGCGTATTGCAGGAGGTTTTCTTTATAATACATACCGTAGCACAATGGATGATTCGGTACATAATCTTATTTACGGACTCCGTCATGCGTTTCTGTCTAGACATATTTATGAACTGCATGAAATCACCAGACTTGTATATGCAGTAATTATTAGCATTTAACAGCTGATGTATTACCTAACAGACGGATAATCATTTTGCAGTTGTTCTTTGATTCTGCAAAGGGTTAAGTATCTGTCTGACATGAAAAAGGGAATCACAATTACGTCTGAGTGCACTGAGTATCAACCATTCATGCACGGCCTATCAATATTTTCTTCATTGTCATTTTGCAAGAAAATGGTAGTCACAATGTCCATGACGTCCCATTGTCTGCAGTTTCCATATGTTGGTCAGTAGTGATTCCTGTCATTAATTTGAATTAATAGTACAGACGTTTTTGTGTGAACGAATGAGTTATCTCTTGCATTGCGAAATTTCATACTCCTTAGAATCAATCCTACAATATCCCCCATACGTCGTCATTTACTATACATATTATGGCCAAAAATGTATCTCTTTTCACGCTATGATAGCTAGAACAAATGCTTTCTGTACGGGCTTCCATTTCCGAGTCTTTGATGTGCATCTAAATGTATGTGTGTTTATTTCGGGGACTGTGCACAGTGAGTAATGACACATTTGTGCGTGCCCTGAAGCAAAATCTGTGACTCACTGTATGTTGTTGTTTCATGTTCAGCCTCTCAGGAAACGCCGTTTAACCGTTGACAAGAGTTTTACAAGGAAGAGACAGTTAGTTTGAAGTTACTATAGATTAACATATGATTCATTAGGATTGTGACTCACTAGAAGGTTCCGTACTGGCAAGCAAATCTAGGGATTATACAGGGTAAACAATTGTGATCTGAGTCCACATGTATGTATTCAACGGATAGGTAAGACTTTGTAGTTATGCTACAAATAATGTACAGCCCCGAACTTTATAGACTAATATTTTGAGAGACAGGCAGACAGAGACAAAGATAAAGACAGACAGAGAATTGGGTTTTTCAACGGTTAGGCATAACGAATTCAGAGAAATTTGTATAAATCTGTCGAGATGAACATAAATGACAATTCTTGCTTTTTCAGGATGCCTTTGCGATTATCCCACGAGTCCACGTTGTATAGTAAAATCATGATCGCGACAAGGTCATATTTTGTATGTGCGAGTGGCACCATTTTCATTAAAGATTAACACGACACATAAGAAAACCATCTGGAGAAAACCCTTTTGGATATGACTTTCCATTCATGAGGAGTCTTGGTAAAGATGTTGTAAAGATCGCTACCGTGGCGATCCTAATCAGTTCCATAAGCATGCAAATTCAACTCGACCAATATCTTAAAAGAACAATACTGAATAATATGGAAAAATATGTAATTCCAGGAAACTCAAAAGGAGTGTTGTCCTTGTAAACCACAACTTTTGTCCATATAAAGTACACGTCAAACATATGGACCGGCGTAGATAATCTAAGTTACACTAACAGATTTAAAAAAACGGGAACGGTTTTGAGTCCGTAAATAGCGAACAGTAATAATGTTTACATATTCGAACAACTGTGGCTCTTAACGTAGAAGCTCATGATCCCATATAAACATTAAGATTATTGGAGACGCACATCCCAGAAGAAGAAATGTGTTTTGCGGAAAATTTTGCCTGTGCATACGGGATTAGTTTGATCTAGAAGATGGAGAAAGAAGAACAAGAAGACAAAAGATACAGTGGAGCTAGACACTTCCAAATTGCTTAAAGTACGTTGATATGAGAGAACTAACGGCGTGTCGAAACCATTATACAAATGCTTGGTTATTAATTCTCTGGAATTGTGATGGTACCACAATCTCCAGTCGATTCTTGCAGCAAATTTAAATTACATTTATATGTTACATTAATTATAGATGAATGAAGATGCATTCAGTATAATGATTACAATGATCCTTACTGGAAACTGACGAAGAGAGTAAAGGTGTAAATCAGTACATTTTTCCTTTTGACCTTTAATTGAGTGCAGGACTGCAGTGCATGCTATCTACATAACCAGATGTCATGAATATTGCTTAATTCAAAGAACTGTTACTGTTAAACCACAATTCATTTTCTTTACTCAATAATTCTTTACTGTGTATTGTATAGATTGCATATGCATTCAGCGGGGTATCATACTTAGTGATTTTGTTTTCGTTTATATTCCATATTCTTTTTTCAGGTATCACATCACATAAGAACCTATAAAACCATTGCTTAACAGAATATTCTAGTCAGATTAGCAGAGGCCTCATTCATCTTCTAGAAAAGTGGGGATGATGTCTTCCCGCCCGTCTATCTGTCTGTATGTCCCTCCCTTAGCAATGTAGTGTTTCTCGTACAACATTAAAGACACAGACTTGAAATTTTGGAATATGATTGGCGGCATTCTTTATATATATACAGTGGTTTCAAATGAATAGTTAATGTTTCTATACAAATATAAATACTTGAAGTATTTTAGTTCGAAATGTAAAAGTTGGTTTGCGTCATCTTCAATACCAGGGAAATTACATATGTATTGGAGCTTTGGGTTATACTGTCTGGTTTTGCCTAGATATGGTCTCTGTGGGTATGCTTGCCTTGAGTCACAACTTGGAAATTGCTGATATCCCTAGTCACAAACTACATATTGGTCTAAGGGACATGAGACAGAACTAGATATACCACTATAGACAGTACAGACCTTGGATCATGGCCCTTAGGATGTGGACTTGTCCCTTGTCCTAACTTTTAAACAGTTGAGATCTACACCTTCTAACCATATATTGGTTGAAGGACACGAAAAAAATTCAAACAAGTTTCCAGAAAGGACCTTGAGGAAGGAAACTTGCTCTTGGGTCATCACTTGGAAAGTGCTGAGATCACCAGCCGTTAACTACATATAGGTTTGAAGGTTTGAAGGGAGCAAGGAAAACAAAATTAGACATATGTTCAGCACAAACCCTGGCGTATAACATGGAAATTGGTAATTGTTACGATCTCCAGCCTAGAAAAATGTCAAATCCACTTTAACATCTAAAAACGTAATTCTATTTGGTTTAAGCGATTTTCAGCCGAATCAGGATGAAGCCATGTATCCAGTAGGGAAAGATTTTCCGCTTAGACTTTCTACCATGAAAACCTGCATGTCTACAGATAGGGAATGTAAAAATCTTTGGTCGTAATACAAGAATAGCGTGGTCTTAATTCGGGAATGTACAACACATGAAAAAGAGAAAAAATTCGATTCTTTAGTTGGGTATTCTCAGGATCGGGATGGTCGTGAGATATGGTTTTAAAGTGTATGGTATTCAATGTATGTGTATTTTCAATGTTTCTATATTATTTGTGTTCAAGCTGTTTACCTTTTATTTATGGTATTCTATGAGACATCGAATTATTTCCTATGTTATGGGGCAAGGTAATGACTCAAGGAATGTAAATAAACTTTAAAGTGATGAATAAATAATGTTTCGAGGTCATGGGGAAATTTTCAATTTTTCTGAGTTTCTAAATTTTTTCATGTAGAGTATAGCCCCTGTTATAATTTGCAATAAGATCAGAAACCACACAGCATATCAAAATAAAAGTAACTATTTTGTTTCAACCATAGTATATATATATATATATATATATATATATATATATATATATATATATATATATATATATATATATATATATATATTAAAGTTTGTGAAGTTAATAATCGAAAAAATCAACCCATTTGTTAACCAGTGGGTGCATCTAAAACAATCGACTGGCATTATCAGATAGACCATTTGATACCGCAGTTTTGCAAATTGCACATTTGTATAAACGTATTATGCAAATACGCAATGAATAATCAACCGAAAATGAATATGTGGGTTCACTTAGATATATCTTGATAAGCATTGGAGTCCAGTAATGTCAGTAATGTAAGTAAATATTTTGTTTTTGTCAGTTGTTATAAGATCTGATCAAATTTTTATACGACCTGGAAAACATGTTCCCAGAATATGGTTTACAAGACTATCTCCATGAAGAGACGTAAAAATATGTTAAAATTCCTCTGATAATTCAAATTACTCGACTGGCGTTACTTGAATGATAACCTGATACTTTAATCTTTCTTGCACAATGCTAAATCAGGTTTACGTTAATGTAGAATCGCAATCATAATTTAAGAAATTACAGTAACTTTATTTGAATAACCAATTTTTCCATACATATATTCTGATCAACATTTGTCAACTTTCATCAGTAAATAATTTATCGTTTTTAAAAGTAACAGCAAATGGCAGTGATGGGTCCAAAACTTGATCCCATGATCTTTTGTTACAAACCATTATCCGCCACACAAAAGAGTTAAAACTTTCTCTGATAAATCAAAACCCGCTCAACTGGCATAATTAAAAATTTAACTGAATGACCAATACTCCTATAAATACATTTTGATAGAATCAGTGATTTTGTTCAGTAAATCTATGAAAATTCCAAGACATTTGATCTTTTGGCAAACAAATGAAACAAAAACAAATATTAAGCAATATGGCTCACATCACATTTGTGTCATGTTGCAAATTTGGAACTGATAGATTATACGTGGAATATCCTGAAATGAATTGGTGTATATGGATTACTGGAAACAAAGCGTCGAAGTTCGAAATATCTAAGAAATAAGCAATGAATATCATTGTAATGGCAAAACATTTTAATCAGTTTATCAACATATGATTACCATAAAGAGAACATCTTACTACATGCAGTTTTGGAGTTATTGTACTGAAACGATTTTTATAAAAACAGATCATAGTCCTCTATGTACATACAAATATAATTATTTCCTCGATGCAAAATTCAAGTATGTTAAAGACAATAGTACTGCTACGTACGAAGGCTTCATTAGCAGAAATATAATATGATACATTCATTAAACTATTTGAATGCTAAAATATGAATCTCTGCTGGGAACAACATTTCATAAAAAAAACTACGTTATAGCAAAGGACCTAAACGAACTTTAAATTCTGATAACATTTAAAAATATATATAAAAGTTGCGTGATCAAAACACTTTCAAAAATTTGCGTAAAACTAAACTCGATGACACCGGAGTTAAAAATAAATAATAAAGTAGCATATCATTTTAGGTTACCCGGAACAGATCAATGTTTGTGCTCAAACATTTATCAGCTATATTTGTTGTAGAGAAAAGAGGCTGGATAAATCATTTGAAGAAACTACCGAAGAATGCATAACACGAATAGTGTTTACAGCTCAAGGAATTGAAAATCAGAATAATTGCTGCTTCAATGCAAAGAATTACTTAAAACTGCGGATCTATTTTAAACTCGCGGTTATCTACAATTTAAAGTGCCTCTTGAAGGTGTTGAGGAAACTTTTATGCTTTTAAACCAGGACATGAGAAATATCTACTACTATTATTACTACGGTGACCTAAAGTACGACCGATGCACAACAATGAGTAACAACTTCGAATTTAACAATTGTCATTATTCATGTCATTGATTAATTTCAAATATATCAAATTTAAGTTTGGATTTTTCAAAGTTATAGACAACTGTATAAATTTTGTTGTAACGTGTTAAATTCAGTTGATAGGTATAAAAACAATATGTGACACAATGGTTAGTTGTCGTCTTGTGCAGAATTATCATGTTGTTGATAAGACATTGAAAAGGCTAACACAGGATTATTAATTCATATTTCTAAATCATACTGAAAGGTAATCGGTCACTGTTATGTTAACCATTATGTTGAGCCATTACGTTTAAATTAAACAATGCTGCCATGCGCAGTCGTGTTTGGAGAAGTCCACTGGATGGGATCTTTCGGTTGCTTTAGTAGTGGATATTATTTTTGCACCCTCTACTCTCCGTTTTGCCATTGTGTCCACCCATCATGGCTTTTGTGTGTGTGTGTGTGTGTGTGTGTGTGTGTGGATTTTTAATGTATCTTTAACAAATTTTAGTCATATAGCCACGATGTCTGCAGTGTGGCAATTTAGAGCGATGTCTAGCACTGGAGCATCATGCCGCAGACATGTAGCAACATGTCCCACTCAGTCACGTTATCCTGACACCAGGCCGACCGGTTCTGACACTAACCTCTTAATGCTAAACGCCAAGCGATGTAGATGCTAGAATAACATTTATAAGTCTTTGGCATGACTCGGCAGGAGTTCAAACACGCGAACTCCCGCATCCCAGACGGACGCTCGAACTACTTAGTACACCGGAACGGTACCATGGTTTCTTCTCCAGCATTGTCGTGCAGAATCACAAAACTTGATAATATATTTTCATACAATCTGGTATAGTACATAGATTATGCATAGCTCAAATAGTTTTTAACTCTTGACCAACTTCCACATTTCCATGCCAGGTTTATTCCTTCCATTCCATACGTCATGTGTGCCAACTTGAGAGCAAAGTTCGGTAACATCGTGTCTCCATGAACATTTCTGTTTAGTCTATGTATTCTTCGAGGACTATGGTAGGTTTTATAATTTAAAAAATAGTGTTACCGTTGTTATATATTTAATCATTCTAAGAAAAAACGTGAAATGTCATAACCCCACGTAATAAAGGTAGTGAGCTACGGTTGGGCCAAATTCGACGTTTAACTTCCCGTAGTCATCAATGCAAGTGCAATGCACGCATACAGTCAGATTCTGGAAAACAGGCCGGCATGTTTTAAAAAACATAATGGCAGCCTCGCCATTAGATCTGGATTCCGCAGCCGCTGGCCTAACTGAGAACCAGGCCTCGCGAGAACCTGTCGTCTCCGCAGTCTGAACACGGGGGAATGTTATCAGGGGTTCCTATTACCAGAACCTAATAAATAACTGCCGAACGCAGCGATGCAGCTCAGATTTCTTTGGACGATATGCACAAGATCCAAAAGTAACTTAAACATTTTTATGTCCTTTGTCATATTTTGCAGCAGTTTCGTCAGTGGTAGTAACTGAAGCATGGACAATATTAGAATGATATAATGTGATTTTTATTAACTTTAACTTAACATATAAACTAAACCATCTAATAAGACAGTGAACGCAATCTCTCTTCTTGTTTCATTAGAAAGGTTCGTTTTTTACTACTTCGTAAATAGGATAGATTTGTTTTATTTCCTCAGGATATAGAATTATAAAATGACTCTAAACAATAATTATATCCTTGATCACATTATGCCCCTTCAAACCTTGGAAATTATAATAAATTTCTCTATCTAATCCGCTAAGTTATAGAAAAATCTAGAAAGTGAATACATACTACTATGTGATCAATCTAATTCCCATGTAACAGATATATTCACCTCTAATTAACACAAAAAATACTTATTTTAAATGTTGCCAATTTTCATCTGTGCCGATACTATCAAAATAGCATAATCTTGTAATAATTATACGTTTCTTTTAAACCAAGTGAATATTCGTTCTTAGACACGAAGTATTGATATCTGTATGCAGTTTCACATATATCTGCACAATCTGTGTATGTGTGTGGGGTGGGTGGGTGGGTGAGTGAGTGTGGGTGTGTAAATATAGATGTGGAGGCAGAAAAATAAGAGAGAGAGAGAGAGAGAGAGAGAGAGAGAGAGAGAGAGAGGAAGTAGGTATAAAAGAGAGTTGGTCACGTAAAGGTCGGTAAGAAATTCGTGGTTATGCAATAAACCAGTTAGAAAATATTTTCTCGTGTGATACCTTTGTTATTGTATGCTGGGCTAATCAAACGCATATTAGTAGAGAAAACTCAAAGACACCTCGGTTTATGTACCATACCCTTTGTGACGCTTCATCCTACGATATTGTGTAACTAATCATTCAGCGCACTCTTCAGTCTACACATCGGATGGCCCAATGTATGTTAATGTAAATGTGGCCGCAGATGCTGCATCATGTGCATTTATTATCCATTCTCTATTTTATGGATCTTCGGTCGTAATGGCCGATGTAAGGCCTGATACGACAGGAGTGTGGATTCCTCTTTACGATTGAAATTGCATTGCTAAATTTGCCAATTCTAATTGCTATTTAATGCCAATTTTACTTTCAATATCTATCTTATAATTGGATATGTTGCAAGCTGACGGATTGTTTCTCTTTTATTTCTACTGATATTTTATTAATTGTATTTGAGTTTAATATGCAAGTGTTATATTTTGTCCCTGATTTTATCTGAAAGCGATCTTTCTTTATTGTAACTGTGACATGAAAAGACTTGTTGCCAAGTTTGTAGCGTCAACCTTTATGATTCTGAAGTTCCACATATTCAAGAGAGATAGAGAAACAGACATCGAAAGAGGCAGAAAGAGTTATCCGCAGGTGCACGTGCATCAGTTTGATATAAGTATTTTTAAAAAGAGTAAATTATGACAAAACTATTCATAAATTACAAACATCAGACCAGAATCCTGAATGCAATAGAACACATTAGGCCACGTCTTCGTTTAAAGAATGATGAAAATGATTTCAGGTTGTACAAGCTATTAACATTTAATGTTCACTATTTACATAAAATTACACTAAGTACTAACTCAGCTCAGTTTCACAGTCAACGATTTCCTTTAATGCATTTCCTTCTGTGATTTCTATCAGGTTGAAAATTTGCCTAACCATCTAATTTATGTTTATGAGGACAATTACAGAGACACTTTCTTAAATGCATCTTCTTTTTGATTCTATCTCGGTTAAAATAAACATCTCACAATGTTATTAGTCTATATTTCCACCCTAAAACATGTTTTCACTTCACAACTGAATTGCGTCGATTGGAAGTCGTGTTATACGTTCATACATTCTAAAGTATAAGAAATTATGTATGCCTGCATGAGAAAATACATTATAGACATGTGCATGAGAGAGAGACAGACAGACATACTAGATATTGCGTTCTTAGCCATAATCCGGTGGGCGAAAATTAGAGCTCTCTAACATATTGCACATAAATTAAGATGAAATAGATTTCATGTTGTAAAAGCTATTAATATGTAATGTATTTAGTAACCTTCTACTGCATATTTATGATCTCAGTTTCATATTCAACGATTTCTTTCATGAAAATTTCCATCTTTGACTCTCTCCCGGTTCAAAAATTAAATACCTGTCTAATGCATGCTTTTGAGGCCAATTTCGCAGTAAGGATTTTTTTCTAGTACAGTTTCTTCTTTGATTATCTCACGGTTGAAAAATTATATAACAAATTTATTAGCCTATCTCCACCCTAAGATCTGTTGTGACTTCGCAGTTTCATTGCGTCGATGGGAAATCTTATTACACGTGCATAATTGCAAATTGTAATAGATTCATTGTTACTGCGTGAGAAAATACTCGTACAAATAAGCAAACTACCAACATATTATGAAGGGCGTTTTCCCGAGTCACCAGTAAAAACGGTACTCCTCATATTTACACCCGTCTCAAATTAATTATGTTGAAAGCAAAACATCATGGGTGTGCGTATGAGCTAGAGGGGGGAGATACCATAAATTGGGGCTTGCATTCTTAGCTGCAATTCCGTTGAGCGAAAATTATAACCCTGTGACATAGTGCATATGACTAATGATGAATGAAGATTTCAGGTTGCAAAGTCATTAAAATGTAACGTATGCTGAATACTTATGAGCTCGGTTTCACAGTGGTCGGATTTCTTGGTTACATTTCCTTCTTTGATTGTTTGTCGAAACATAATATAACAATGTATAATGCACGTGTAGCCTATATTTCCATCCCAAGACACGTTTTGACTTCACAGATTAACAGCTCAAGTCTAGTACAGGTGGCTTTCGAATAATTAACCTGTTAGCTGCCATAAACACTTCTTAATATATTATTAAACGAAAACAAAATCTCAAATTAAAGAACATTTTATTCATTTCAAATATCATCCTTTTGCCAACAATAAATCAAATAGGGGTGGGTGTATAAATTGTATACCCTTATTGCATAATGTTTATATGTGCATATTTCATCCGTGCACATCTGCATAGCAAACATACATGAAATAAAAATACATGAGATAACTATTTCAGTCAATGCATTAATTCACTTATATACATCTATAATACATGAACATGATAAACATTATTGAATTTCAACATTCATTCCTATCTTCAGTAATCATTACATACGTGTTATTATCATTTAGTGCTCTTGGCATGTGGCTAAAATTAGCGTAGTATATATTTGTTGTCTATGGTTTTCAATAAACAAAAATGCTAAATTTTATACTCGGTATAAGTATCAGACAATTACTTCTGTGACAGCCATGGAATCAGTCTACTGGTGGGTATAGGACAAAACATAGATTACTAAATCGTTTTCTAGGAAAAGATGGATATCACGTCACATGTTTACATCCGGGTCTCCGTCAGAGGTACAATCTGATGAGTCTATTAGAGAAGATGCATTTATTCGTAACAATATGCACAATGGTGAATCAATCTTGTGCTATAGGAACGTGTCCATAATAAAAATACACACGATCGGAGGATGTTCCGTTTTTAATATTGAGTACATCTCTGACGAAGAGTGGAAAAACGACTGGGAAAGGAGGATCATATCGACGCGCGCAGTTGTTATGTCGATGAGCGATTTGCACAGTATTGTCAAACTAGTCGCCTCATGCCAGTGTTAAACTAGTCGCCTCATGCCCGTGTATCGCAAAGTATTGCCAAACTAGTCGCCTCATGCCAGTGTGTCAAACTAGTCGCCTCATGCCAGTGTGTCGCAAAGTATTGAGCAGAATTTAATTTAATTTTCTACTCTACAATAAAACTTCAGTGACACCTTAGTTTTTCTCGCCAAGAATGCCTAACTTTATCTATATATCTATGGACCAAGAAATACTTATGTGCCCCAAAAATGCAATAATAATTAGCATTGTTGTAATCGCGATAAATAAACAGATTATATGTAGGAAATGAAGATATTTTATCAGTTCTTGTGTTAGTTTCTATCATCGTTTATGGTTTATTGTTTATCGTTAATGGCCGACCGTTTAGTGTTT
Source organism: Megalonaias nervosa (assembly GCA_016617855.1). Lineage (NCBI taxonomy): Eukaryota > Metazoa > Mollusca > Bivalvia > Unionida > Unionidae > Megalonaias > Megalonaias nervosa. Next base: position 147,638 of record JAECUM010001042.1, on the reverse strand, counting down.
ATTGCTTAGCATTTATATTTTTCACCCTGGTTCATTTTCCTCATAGCTTTTATCGTTCGTTTATCGTTCGTTTCACGTTCATTCATTGTTCACTTGCCATTAATTGTCAGTTATTTTAAAATTCCATTTGCTTTTCAAGGAGGAAAATGCATGTTTAAATATCTGTGTCCGTACTTTTGTCTATCTCTCTATCTGAATTAAAACATGATGATAGGAAACAACCAATTTCGTTCACTTTTACAAAACTGCATTTGCGCAAGAAGTCTTGAATGTTCTTCATACATCAAACGTTGATAATGAAAGTGTCATATACCTGTTAAGCATAATTAGAAATCATCCATTATACAGGTTACTTTCAATATATGAAATAGTATCCAAAAATATGTCATCCAATTTGTAAAGCTTTATGTCTGTCACGAAATAGATAACCATAGCAACCGATATTGTAAACAGTATCCTTGGGGAAATGTAAGGCCTAGGTAGAACAAAAATTTTCGAAAGGGACAAGTGTACATTTACGCAAATGTTGCATTGACCATTTTTAGCCATCAAGCTACCTATTTTTCCGATAGGTAAAGCCGTAACATTGTACATGCGGGTAATAATCAAAATGTTGCTGATGATTGAAGAAATGTCGTATTATAACCAGCATTAGAATCAAGATCCATATTTTGGACAGAGTGTCAAAATGAGGCTACTGCATTTCTTCTACGGCAGTTAGATCCATATCAAACTGAACAAGATCTCACTACCAATATATGTTTTTTCATATGTGCCATTATATTTTTGATAACATTATAACCACCATATAATTTTACAAGACCTTATAATGTTATTTTATGTCATCCGAATAACTACAATATAATTTTAGGAGAGCTTATAAGGTTATTTTATGTCAATAGAATAACTACCATGTAATTTTGGGAAACCTTATAATGTTATTTCGTGTCAACCAAATAACTAACATATAAATTTAGGAGACCTTATAAGGTTATTTTATGTCAAGCGAATGAACTTCCTTACCAAATTTAGTAATTGTAGTAGTAATCCTTCTCCCCATCATCATCACATTAGTGTTATTAGATATTACCGTGATATTTTAATTTAAAACAGTTAAACTTTTTTCATATCTTTCTGCATGTCCGTCGTTTTCTATGGAGTACATGTTTCGTAGAGTACAGGTGTTTGCTATTTTCGTTTGCGTTTTTCAATGTGGTACTTGTCTTTCATGCTCCAGAGTACAAGTTGTATATTGTAGTACTTGGCTGTCAGTTTCCAGTTCGTGCATTTTCAGTTCTGTCTACAGAGCTGCCGTATTTTCCCGCCTGTTTACTTCCAACAGCTGTATTCGTCTGTATATTTCCGGTACGCGCGTTTTTAAACCATTTCAATAAGTCTGTTATTTTCCAGTGAGTGCTTTTTCATGTCTGCCATTTAACATGCCTCTCAATACGTCCAACGGAGCTGACTTTTACGCCTACAAATCAGCTGGATGTACTAAAAATGGAGCCCTATTTTTTAATGCCTTCTTTTATTTTTTCAAGGCCTACTTTTATGTTTTTATTCGAGGCCTACTTTCCTTTTTCTAAAGCCTGCTTTTTTTCCCATTAAATCCCTCTTCTGTTCAGCAAATTCCTAATGTCCAAAAAGGGGTGGGTGGCCGTGGTAGACTTCGCCTCTAAATGTTTAGTTTTAGAATAGACCCTGGTATCTTGTCTTGCAGATTTTAATATTTTCAAATAGTATAAAGTTTGTGTAAATATATTTACATCAATAATCATTGAGGGAACTATTTAAATATGTTTTCAACCTGGACAGAGACAGAGTATTATTATTATTATTATTATTATTATTATTATTATTATTATTATTTGAGTTCCTTTGGAAGTTATTGCTTCGGCGATATTATCTGCAAAATCATGAAAACTCTTATTAGAATAGAGTCTCCAGGGCTTTGATAAGTAAGTGTGATATTAATTACAGTTTCTATTTTCAAATTACAAGTCACATATATCTAGTGAATGGATAAGGCATGAAGTTTGACAAATGCTAATTATTGATAAAGGTTAGAAAAATTCGACTTCTACACTGCAGCGCAACTTAGTTTAAAACATATTTTAACTCTTGCAGGGGTCTAACTGACAAGCAATGTCAAGGTCAAGGCCAAGGAAGCAAAAGAGGTACTATCTGTATTTACACTTTCCTTTGATTTTTGTGAACCCATTTGAAGACATTCTGGATTGCATCATTATATTATATCAAGACATTGAAGACTATTGAAATTCATTCAGAATATTCAATATTTTTGGAATTGTGATAGGACAGTTTCGATTTTTTGGAATATAATTCACAATATTGTAAGTGCATTTAGAAGTTTCGTTTCATATTGTAGGGAAATAAATTACTTGTTGAGATTACTTAAATTGTTGGTTTCACTTTCTGTTACATATTTTAAGACCTAGAGTCGAAATATAATCCACCACAACAATTCATAAATTATTTAGGACAGAAAATAGTATAATTTGTCAATTATGTCTTATAAACAATTCCTGGCAGATCAAGTCCGCAATACTTCAAAATTAATTCAATGCGTTCTACAAGAGAATTTGTACGGATACAGTAATTGATCTAGGTTGGATAGCTCGAAAATGATTGAGTTACGTTCACCTGCAACATAAATACATTTATGAATAAACTACGGCCCCCTCGGAGACCGGAACAAACGATTGATTATGATCTGTGAAAGAAAATGGATTATTGGAATTAAAACATCTCGTGAACGTTTTCTAAGCAAAATATCACAAATTATGTCTCAGTCTTTTAATGTATATCGAGCGCGAGAAGGGTGACAAAAGATAATAAATTGATTTGCTGGTTCACACGTCAGAGCTTTATATATCTATTCTCTGGGCAAATTTGTATAGTCATTTTTGCTACACGAATATATCGGCAGTTTCTTGTAAAGGTGAATAAGGGTGTCTTTCTTTCACTCGCAAATACGTGTGTCGGCCGAGTTAATTGCGTAGATGGAAAATTGGACACCTACTTATTTCCAGCTTTATACAGATTAGTCAATGACTTCCATTTGTTATGAAATAAGAATACGAAATCGTTTTTTTCAATTTTAATACGTATTTAATGTCTCTCTCTCTCTCTCTCTCACACACACACACACACACACACACACACACACACACACACACACATATAGTATGTTTCACACAGCATGCGAACTTGAGATCTGAAAGTTGTTTGAAAATGTCATCGTGTTTCCTGTACGATAGTATTCAGCCACACAAAATACCTTTATCAAGTATTTGACTTTAAATGACCTGGAACGTGGGCTGTGAGAGTAGTATAACATTAAAGTATGTCTTTCTCGTTATTAGCTTCAAAACAATACGTAAAAGAATAAACTGTTTGCAAGTATATATGTTAAATTATCTCCATCCAATAATTCTCTTTATATCAATTGCCAGTTCAATGATATTGGGAACGCACTATATAGCTGTCATTTAGTCCATTCAAAGACATCCCATCATTCTGATTGAAAATTTGACCCGGTTTGGTTCGGTTTGGTGCTTTAAGGCAAAGCAACGAAAGATAGGTTTTTAAGAACATTAGGGGTTAAGTGTTCTAGCCAGAGACACTCCAGTATAGCAGCCCCACGCTTAACCGATGGCAATGTTCTTACCCGCACCCTTATGGTCGCGAGTCTGGAACGCTAACCAATGAGCCACTGCGGCTCCTGAAATTCGATCCAGATAGTCATTATTTCTTTTACAAAAAGTCACTCTTATCTACAAAATTAAATGCTAATGCCATGGCGTATCAACCCAGTTTAAAATATACAAGTAAACTTTAACTTTTTCATTTAAAATAGCTTTTTATGTAACGATCATTAAAAGTCTGCCCCTACAAATAGCTATTACAGTAAAACTTCGCCTCAATTCACAACTAGTGCGCTTTGTATTTAAATTTTTAATGTGTGTTTAAATTAGCAGTTTCCATTCCTTTTAGAAGAAGAAAAAAAAAATCTGAGTGAAGTTTTCTAATAGATTCTAATACGGTATAACACATAGCAATCAGCAATCAGTCAGCAAAAATGTACATAGAGTATGCATTGATTGTGTTGAAATTTATAAAGATTTTATTGATTTTTAAACTAATTATTTTTTCACCGCAACATCATGCCATACGGTTACAACTTGTATATGATAAGAATCAGATTGCCAAAATCGTTCCTTGTGTCAAGTGACATGATAATAATTCAGGCAATTTAAATCTACGTGCTGGATTATGAATGTTCAACTTTATGTCGTCAAAATGGAACTCTATTCCGATATGTTTCTCTTTAGACACCTCCCTGATTTTGATACTGCAAATACCTTATTTCTTGATCAAAATGCCTGAAAAGCGTATAGTATTGTATCCTACTGTACTGTACAGTAGAACTTCGATTATCCGGCACCCCATTAATCGTCAGTCTCTGTTTACCATCAGGGCATTATAAGTCAAAATATTAAAAACAAGTACATGTACGTATGTAGATATTATGATTTTTTGATGACCCGGTCTATTGTATAATATTTCTAATGTACATATTCTATTATCCGTCTATTCTCATATCCGTCATGGTCTCGGTCCCGCACCCTGACGAATAATCGTACTACTGTACTGTACTGTACTGTACTGTATTGTATTGTATTGTGTATTGTATTGTATTGTATTGCAAACATGTCAATTCAATAATCAGTTAGATTTAAACAAACATGTCTCATTACAAAATATACTACAGTCTAAACAGAATTAGCGCAATAATAATAACAACAAAAAGGTATAAGCTTGAAACATCAAAAATGATACGATAGTTTTATATTTTGTAGAATAGGATGATAGTGTCAATTTGACAAATGGGCTTATTTATGCATTCAGTGTATGTAAAGGTATGGAATCACTTGATTTCCACCTTGCTACATGAAATAGCAGTTAACAATTTATGTATTGCCACTGAAAGAGATAATCATAATGCGAACATCCTTTGATACTGAGAGGGTCATGGATCTGTCCAGGATTACATGCAACAACCACCGCTAGCTATCGCCGTTTAGACAACACATCACCAAGCCCTAACAGATCGCATCATATTAAATCCAATTATTTTATGTTAACACTTACCTGGTATGAATTAGCGTTAATAGTATAGTGTCAGCTGAAACATTAATGAAAAGTGTTTGAAACGTGATTGCATTATAACGCTTTGAATTTTGAGCAAGATGTGTAGATAGATAGATAGTAGCATTGGGATAGGTGATTTGGCCTAAATGTCCGTCATGATATCACTGTGCGGATAATTCATGTGATGTTTGTATCTTTGTCATTGACATTTGATGCGCCATTCGATGCGAGTTCTAATTGTCCATTTTATACTACAGTGTCGATGTCTTTTTCTATATTCTTCCGTATGTCCTTAGTTTTTATTGATAGATAAGACTAGATGTATAAACATGTCCTTATTATCCACGATGTCCACATTCTCCATAGTTTTGTTCCATATTGTATACGTCCTCAACTGGTATTAACAGTTCATGCTATTTGTATAAATGTGTCCTCGTTGTGCGTGGCTTATCATTGTCCGCATTATTTATTTTTGGTCAATGTTCGTCCTTAGTTTGCATTAAGTTTATTCTAACTGGGTAATGATTTCCTCTTTCACCATGCACCATTGTCTACAGTCTCAGTGTGTTTTAAAAGTATTATGTGCGTCTTCAGTTTCAAGTAATATAAAAGCGTGCAGTAAATACTTGGTTCGATTTTAAGAAACTAACTTCATATGTAACAGTTGTAATGAAGCAAATAATAAAATCAAAATAGAACAAACTCTAATTAATTCGAAAAAATGAACCAAAGAAACAATCAGCCTGTTACACGGTTTCAGATCTTGCTGAATAACTGGGTGTAATGTAGAATTTTCTCTTGATAGTATCAATTTAAGCACGCTTACAATAGCACAATAGAAGTTTTTCGTACATTAGGTTAATTACGAGCTCCATCATGTGTTCCTGACTAAATACATTTATGATTTTATCGATCCACCAGGCGCTACTTTGCTACATGAAGTAACAATTAGCAATTGAGAACTGGCGTGTTACCTAGGGAAGTGACGATCATGATTCGATCGTCCTCTCATTCTGTAAAGTGTTATGGACCTGTTTGGTATCACGGAGGAAAACAAAAACGAAACACAATTACGTTTAATTTGCTAACTCTCGGAGTCTGAACCGTTCATGCAAGGCCTAGTAATTATTGTACTCGCTTTCATTTTACAAGATAGCGATCTATCCCCACTTTACAATGAGCTAATTGATTAATCAGTCAGCGAGAGCAATTAGGCACACATCAAGACATTGTTTACGTCCGCCATTTTCCTCCGATGAGATGACTATCGAGATAATGAAAGGGTTATTATAAAAATATTTCAAACTCTTCCAACGTTTTGTGAATTTTTCGATTGATAATGGTGAAAATATTTCAAGTGGGGTGGGTGGGCTTTATAATTATGACAGTCGATATTGAGATCGTCTAAATTTAAGAATAAGATTTACTCCTTTCCCGAAACCTAGACGAAATGTGCGGTAGCCCGTGCGAACTCGAACACGATTGACTACATGTTTGTTTCTACAAAAATATGTCGAAAAGACTATCCGATCGATAACTTGGAGAACAAGAAAATAATATGAAAATAGAATTTAAAAACATATATAAAAATAAATATATATGTCTAGAATATGGACTATAACGTATGGTTTTGTTTTGAATGTTGTTTCTTCTATTGTAAACACTGGATCCAAAATTCCACAATATGCATGTTAGAAAAATTTTTGTATAAAGGTTAGTTTGTCAGTTGTGTATTTTTGTTTCAGTCTTTGAAGCACATAAGTGGCTCTTTACTTTCAGTCACAGAGCTGAAGTAGGGGTGGAAGATGAAGAAATACAAAAAAAAAAAAAAAAAAAAAAAAATCAACAACAAAATAAACGGTTTCAGATATTCATCTTCTGTTATAGTAGGCATGTATTTACATATTTACATCATCGAACATTGTTATACTTCAATTGAGTAATAAATGATACAGTATGCTAAATACAATAACATCTTTTGAAGTGAATTTCCTTTTACATGAATATCACGCTTTAAAATTAATTTTCATAACTGACTGAATCAGAACACACAAGTTTTAACTATATGAACTTGAAATACAAATATTAATATTGTCTACTGCAGTATAATTTATGCATCTTGGTATCTGAAAATAGAACATATTTATTTGCAAATAATTGAATTTTTGTCAAACATTAACAAGGCATTGTATATGATTATATTATAGAGCGTAAGGTCAACTGTCCATCACATTCCAGTATCTATAGTTATCATGATTTAGTCAATAATAATGTGTATCCATAGTTAGGATTGCAAATGTGTGGTTTTAATATTTTGTCTCAGTACTCGTAATAACGTCGAACGTTGGTTAGATAAATTTGCTTTGTTTTGTTTTCGTATTTTCACAAATAGTAGTGACGTAAAAAATGGGCCCTAAAGCACTTTTCAAATTCCACAATATAGCATAGTCCACTTTCTTTCTCATATGACCGTGTTTATTTTTAGGGATGAATCTTCTGTCAAATAATATATACCATTTGCTTTCTAAGAATTGTTTAGTTTCCTTAATGTATGTGTCACGGCATTGTATATATTTATCGTTCATTTCTTATTTCGATTAAATACATGTACTCGGGTTTTCCTTTTTTGGTGTACAGCGTTACTCGAGAGTGGTTTATGTATATCGTATATTATTTCGAAATGGATAGTTTGGTTCATCACATGCGGCACGAGCAAAGTGCTTACGATTGGAAAACCGATATGCCCAGAGCGCACAGGCAGTGTATGGCTACATGGCCTGTGTATAAACTACCTCATCGTAGAGTAAAATATCACATTACGCGGAGTCTTGTCAGTGGGCAGTCTACTTTATGACGCGCGATCTCCAGCAGTAGAGGTATGTGAGTTAAATATTATTTTCCTGTTTGTATTATAGGATATAATTGTTTTGCTATCATATTTATCTTGTATTTTAGGTAATTCCGACTTGTGTTATATAATGCCATGTTACAATCTGTTTTCTAGTTTACCTGTATGTAACTTAACAGAACGATTTTATTCGTAATAATGTTGTATTTGTTACGGAAGAGAAGGTGTTACGTTAAGTACTATAAGATTCTTGTCAGACACAGGTTCACTTCTAAACCTGATTATCACCTTGTACAGTAGTCCCGATAATATAATTTGTATAAAATCAACTCAAGTTTACAGTACATAACGTCATTACGTGCTGCTATACATGACCGTGTTTTTTTTAGTACTCGGGTTTGCATATTATATTTTCAGTTGACTGATTGATCATTGATGACTGATTGGTGATTGATTGAATGGTGACTGGTGAATGTTGAGAGTAGTGCTGAAGGAAAGATGGAGTGACAGTTACGCTCTAAATATATGCACCGTATTGTAGGTGTTGTTTAGCCGTGGGTTGTGTTATACCTAGTGTGCTGCTGTAGGTGGGTGACGTTGGCCCGGAAGACGATAAAGGTCAAGGTGAAGAACCAAGGCTTCTGGACCAACGGGTATGCAGAGAATACGAGATTCCACGGATCTTTAGGCAGAGCAGGAGGGGCAGACCGTTCGTGGTGGATCCTCAATAATTCAACAGAGCGTTGGGGGTAAGAAGACCTTTCGGATTTGTTCGAATCTGCAAAATGTATGTCCCAATGTTTCATATCATATTTCACTATTTGAGTAAAAACTCATCAATCCTATTTCACTATTTGAGTGAAAACTAATCATATTTCACTGTTTGAGTGAATACATGTCAGATTTCATTGTTTGAGTGAACTATATCATTTTCGTGTGGAAATTGTCAATGTTTGCGTGAACCATTTTTTCCATTGTTTGCGTGGAATCACTTTGAATCATTTAAACATTGTATCTTTTTACTATTTAAGATATTTTCTTGCATATCAATTCACATTCCATTTTAAACGCAATATTATCTGCTTGGTGCATATTTTGTTAAATATCAGTAGTATTGTGGGGAACCCTAGCGACAATGGGACTTCCATGTTAAAAACGGGTCCCGGCAGTCTGGCGACAAGGGGAATTTAACATGGGGACATATTGGGCCTGTCTAGCAACAGAAAATATTGGGCCTGTCTAGCGACCAAAAAATATTGGGTCTGTTTAGTGTCAAGAGGAATTGAACATAGGGATGTATAGCGACAATGGATTGGGACTGTATAGGGACAATAGGAATGGAATAGCTGGGTGACGTCACGGTACTGGACATTGGCAACAATGTTGCAAGTGGCTGATCTCAATCGGGTGAAACAGTGACAGCGGAACAAAAGAAGCTATAACGCTTGGCGGTGAGGGACATATAACTTTATATAACGCTTGGCGGGGCGGGACATATAACTTGATATAACGCCTGGCGGAGCGGAACATATAACTTTATATAATGCCTGGCGGGGCGGGACATATAACTTTATATAAATTATAACATAGGTTCCGCCGAGGGCGAAACAAGATTTTAAAATAAAGCTATAACTCCTGGCGGGGCGGGACATATAACTTGATAAACATAGACAAATAAACAAATACGCAAACATAACACAAACACAAGTATCGCCTGGCGGGGCGGGAACCCGTACCATTCATACAAAACCGAAAACATCGCCTGGCGGGGCGGGACATATAACTTTATAAACATAGAATAACCTACCAAACAATCCATAGTGATGAGAGTGCTAATCTAAAATAGTTTATTCAAAGCAACACACTATCACATTATCTACTATCAATACATTGTAGAAAAGAAAATTTTTTTATCTACAAAACACACCATTACCTACAGTTACCTCAGCAACTGACCCTTTTATATAGACAAGATAACTGACCTTACATTGATATAAAGGGGACCATAGCGTTTAAAATGTAGTCATTTGATTTTTTGCACTTAAGATGAAACGACCGCATTATTTCGTGGAGAAAGGAAAAGAAAGTAAGAGACAGAAACGTGATCTGTCGTCTCGCACAGTAGCTGAAGTCTTGGCTCAAATTCATGCCAGTGATTTTGAAGATGATGTGAGTGAACCAGAATCCAGACCTAGAGTCTTCGTCAAACCAAAGTCCACCATTAATAACCCCTGAAAAGTACTACCACATTCGAGAGACAAAAAAGCGCGCCTCTAGAAAATTTAAAACTGCAACCTACACGTACACGGTGAAATTTAAAGATTTCAAGTCCGACGTACCACTGGAGAAAACGTGTATGGGATTGTTTGTTAACCACACTATAACTACAATGTCTTATGCATATTATTTCTTATGTATATTGTAAGTTATAGCTATTGTACGTACTACCACGCTTATTTTTTGTATGTTTTCAATGTAGCGTTGGATTGCGTAGTATAACGCAAATATTTTTTATTCTTGTTTGTGACTTAGCAAGAGACTTATATTAGCAATATAAAGTTACATTTTATTAAGAAACGTTTAATACCATTGGAATTTTATCGGACACAGGTTCACATTTGAACCTGTTTATTGTTTTGTAATGTTGTACCGATAATGTAATTTGTATAACTTACCGTATATAACGTCATTACATATTATCGTATATGCCAGCGTCATGCATAGTACACGGTGTTAGATGTATTTTCAGCTGATCAGAGTGATCCATGCTTACCGTAGTCGACGTGGTACCAAATGAAGAGCTAATCATAGAAGCTGACCATAGCAGCTGTAAAGCTGAACCATAGCAGCCGTAGAGCTGAGAGAACAGTGTTGCTGGTCGAGTAGCAGGTGATCGGACGTTGCTGACCGAATTTGAGCGCTGATTGCTTGATTGAGCAAGGAATTGAATGGTGGTCAGTGACTACCTATAATGATGCTTGCCTGATTGACCAGTGTGACTGGTAGCCAAGTGTGATATTGACGGGAATGTTTTGCGTTACTCCATGCATGTAATCTTTTAGCCGTGGGCTAATTTGGGGGTTTTGTTATACCCAGTGTTTTGGGAGTGTAAAATTATTTTTGTATGATATCTGTCCAATCAATTCATCATTTTACTATTTGAGTAAAATACGTCAGATTCACTATTTGAGTGAATACATCATTTTTTACTAATGAGTAAAACACGTCAATCCTTTCATCGTGTGAAATTACTGTGAATCGTTCACCTTTGTCCTTGTACTGTATAAGGTCATTTATTTGTATTTACATTTGTTGCATTATTAGGTTCGTGCGGTTTATGTTAACTTCTCCAATATTTGGATCTTATACACACACGTATTAATCAATATTCTTTTCTCATTCAAGTCATACATCAATAAACATTGTATTTGTATCACCATCAAAAGTGTTGTTATAAATCCGAAATCGAACCCGGTTATCTTGTTACATTTACCCAAAACTAAATATTTGTCCGATCCTTCGAGCTAAAACCATGAAACACGTGGACGTCCTTCGTGAAGACTTGATCCTGGTCAAATGCAAAGAAGAACTGGACTTTGTAGAAGCCGATGAATTTGGTAATGTCATCATTGGGAACTGCATCACAGCCCATGGTCGCTTAAAATTGTACGAAGCTTTAGAACTGTTAGGAGATAGTGTGCTGAATTTTGACACGGACAGTTGCATCTACATCGATTGCCTGTGTCAAAGTCACCCTGTCATCGAAGGAGACAGATTAGGAGCCTGGAAAGACGAGCAACCCGATGACAAGATTCTAAGTTTTGCGAGTGACGGTCCAAACAATTAAGGCTACGAATACCGGGACCAACAAGGAGAAGTGCACGCCGAATGTAAAGTGAAAGGATTGGCTCATAATTATCGCACCAGTCAAGTAGTGAACTTTGCGTGTTGAAAGAAGCCTTGCAATCTGGAGAGTATCAAGATTATAAAGTGACCACCTACCAACCTCTTACGACTGTACGTTTAGCCCCACACCAAATAGTCAGTCGGCTTTTGGAAAAAGTGTATCAAATCGCGTACCAGAAACGAGTGCGGCTTCCCAATCACTTCACTTTACGGTACGGCCACGTTGATATTGGTCATCATATAAAAAGGAACAACGCCCAAGACCGATAGTTCATTGTAACTACAAACATCAAGCGAGAAGGATGAATCCTAACAAACAGACAACACCATTCAAGTTCGGTTATTCTCAAGTGGAGTGCGATGCTGTGCCTTGCGATGTCAGGGATGCCGTACGCTGTGACCTCAGTGATTCAGTACTACATCATGGGAACTTTGCTATGACTACTACTACAATGCCTACTATGGAAAGTGATGTTTTGTTTGTGTCAAACCTGATGGATGCGAAAGCGATGCCAGTCTTTATCGTACACCTTATCACTTTACTGGTTTTCATTGTCTATGTCATCAACCACGTGAAACCATGCGGCTACCACCCTACGGATGTCATCCAACTCTGAGCAAACTACTCCGGATTTCACCGTACCGCATCAAAATGAACCTGTGAAAGAATATTCGTTCCCTGTGCTTTTTCCTGAATACTGCGACTTTAAAAGTCGATTCCAAACCTTTCAAGGAAAGTGGCCTAAATATCTGGGAGGACCTACCCCGAAGAATTAGCGAGAGCCGCATTTATCTTCTTCGTCGAAGGTGATAAAGTCAAGTGCTTCAGTTGCGGTGTGTCACTTCGTCAGTGGGAGCAGAAAGATTTAGCTTACCTGGAACATGCTCGATGGTCTCCGTACTGTTACTACCTACCCTTAATGGGACGACTTCAGTAATCTCTGGATGGTTACTTTACAAGAGAACATTTGTGGTTTGCCTGTAGAGTTGAGAGAACGCATTTACCGAGAGTTTGTCAAATACAAGTTCAACGCAAGAAACAATTGCATTCTAACAATCATCAACTTTTTGAGTTACCTATGGTATCTGAATGTCATAAGAGACTTCATTCATTTGAAAGTGTTCAAATTGTCGGACCTTCAACAACTACCTAAACGACAAGAAAGCTATGACTATGTAACTTCAAGATTCAAATAAATTGTCAAATTCCAGACGGCAAAGAACTGGAACAGAATTACAAAGACTGATTAAAACTACCATGGTGGTTGAGGAAACAACCAAAAGACAGCACACCTTTACGAGAAGTCCTTTGTTGTCCTATCTTAAATGAATCAGGAAATTCTGTTTGTTTACGGATACACTATAAAGGGAAAGTGAGTCAGAATAAACTATACCTTTTAAATGTGAAATCCATTATCCAATAAAGAAAAGGAGACTTGAATAAAACTAAGGACATTCAGAAGTAGCCTATCGTGGGCATAAACACTTGCTACCATGCCACGACCTTTATCAGTCGTGATACAACAGATTCCGTGGAGGGCAGTCAATGACACTATTAAGACTGTGGAGGATTACCAACAATTATTACGAGAACTGTGTCCATTGAATTGGGGTCGTCGTGTGGTGTCTTGGTGACTTTCATTTTGATATTTCGTTTAGCAGCCGATTCCTTGTGGACTCTTTACAACCAGTACCTACCACACAAAACATTAGGGTGGTACCTTTAAATGTACACGAGAGACCCATTCTGTTAAAAGCCATGCGCTTTCGTCTCTATACTTCTCGACCTCTACGGTAAAAAAGATTCATCAACTTTTAGTCGCTAAAGATGTTTACGAAGATGTGTGTATATTGTGACTTAAACCCTCACTGGTCAGATGTACGTGACTGGAAAAGTTTGGGTTTCGAGGCTTGGACACAAGAAGCGGCAAGCTATGCCCAAGATTTGTGATCATAAATTCATACGGTCAGCGAAAAAAGTAACTTTTAAACCTGTGTTAGCCACAGTGCCAAAACAACCCGACACCGAGGAAAACCACCCCAATCAGGACAGGACCGTCATTGACAATGACATCCCCGAAAAGCCATTCCAGGAGGACCCCTATGTGACTGTCTAGTGTAGAGCCTCTAAGGACATTACCTACTGACCCTAGGACACCGCTCCAAAAATGTTGTACTATGACTTCCTTATATTCCGCTTTGATCGTTTTGATGTGTATTTTATCGATGTACTTACCCATTTGGCTTTTATGTATTTTTGTCTTTCGTGTTGCATTTTTAAAATGTTTTTGAAATAAACGTGTCCTGAAAAAAGTATAATAACTCTTGTCTGTCTTTGTGTCAAAAGTGACATTCCCTGCACTATGGCTGCCTCTGCTGTCTCTGCTCCCTCTTCCTCCACCTTCAAAGTCATCGACGAAAACTTGGATCGTGCTAGCTGCGATGCCTTGTATCTTCGCCATCCCTTTAAGATGTTAATTGCTGGTCCGAGCGGTTCAGGCAAAACCGAATTTGTCAAACGTTTGATCGAACATGAACATCCTTTGATCGATGTCCACCTCAACGTATGGTGTGGTGTTACAAAGATTGTCAATCGGCGTACAGAATCCTGCGAGAAAGTCAAAGCGATTCCATCGTGTTTGTGGAAGGCATTCCTGGCGAAGACGACGGGATCGTGTCTGACCCAGTCAAACTCGTCTGGTCATCTTCGACGACATGTTAGAAGAAGACGAAGAAGAAATTAAACTGTGGTTTACGTGCAAAGGGCATCACCGTAATGCCAGTGTCATTTGCATCACCCAAAATTTGTTTCAGCAAAGTAAAGCCCATCGCACGATTAGTCTCAATGCTCATTACGTGGTCTTGTTTAAAAGTCCTAGAGATAAACCGCAAGTGCAAGTGTTAGCCAAACAGTTAGGAACGAATTCGCTGACTAATGCGTACGACGATGCCACGCAATCCCCTCGCGTCTATTTGCTCATGGATTTAAAATCTACCACCCCAGATTATTTGCGATTTCGTACCCATCTGTTTCACCACTGGTGCCAAGACGGAGGGCCTGTCGTGTACACGTCCCCGTCGACTTAAAAAAGTCTTTAAAAACCTAGGACACTTTTGGTCTGTCTCACACATCGTCAACATGACGTCTCTTCAGTTTCATCTTCCCGTCAAATTGATTCGTGCCTTGTACGCCATCAGTCGCAAGAAACATCCAAAAATACGTACTCGTGTCATAGAAACCAGTCTCAGAGAAGTCTTACGATAGTTTACGGTGACAGCACGTCAATTCCTGCAAGGCATCATTCACATCCCGCATCAAACCAAACGCTTTTTTGACCAAAACAAAGTAGCCTTGACGCAACTGGCAGATCTCCGCATCGATTCTCAACCCAAAAAGAAAATCATTTTAAAACCTGGAGGTAGCGGTTCTCTAGGTGTCATCATTCGCTCCTCTTAAAATGGGATCCCAATGCCCCATAAGTCATCCTCAAGAAAAAGTCCCTCCCCAACCACAACGAACACAGGAGAAAAAGAGCAGTGATGTCAAAATCAGATCACAGCTCCAGAAAACGAAAAGTCCCCAGAAAAAGAAAAGACCCCAGAAAACAGCTTCTACCCGCAAGAGAGGCACTCCGGCCAGCACACAACCTTACATCCCCAAGCCACGACCTGCAGCGGGGAGACCGCGTCCCCAGTAGCCTCAGGTTCTTCCACTTCTCTGTTGCTGGTGATGCCAGCCAAACCCAATTTGATAACACGTCTTTCCTAATTTGATGAAAAAATGGAAACCCGTGTCTCCAGGAACTTCTCCTCCAGCGGAGACACCTTCCACCTCATTAGCTGCTGAGACACTGTTGACAAAGTACCTGTCCCAAAATCAGTCCAAGAGAGATTGGGTATGTTACAGAGTTTAATGGATTTATCCAAGCAAGAACTGTCCCAATTTAGTCCGTTGCGAAGCCCTCCACGTCGAGTGATGCCTGCCGTGAAGATATTACGACGAACCGACAATCAGTGGTGACGCATTCCACTATAAAAAAAGACCTGTACCAGACGATACGTATCAGTGCTTTTGTGGTCAGGAACAAAGATGTCACCACCCTGAAGTCATGCCTCTTATAAACCCAAAGGAAAGAAAAGAAAAGGACTGCCTCCTCGTTTAGCCAAAAATTGGTATGTGTTGTCCCCTCTGCCCAAAGCCCCTCCACCCATGCGAAAACAACTCAAACATCCTTCAAAGATGTCGTCGACACCGTATGTGAATGTTACCTGAATGTCTTGAAAGGCACGATACCTTTTGTCTCAACATCAGAAAGAATGCTTAGCCAAGCATCGACACGTTCTTCGCCAAATAGTCAAGAACAAATACCCATCCGTAGAAAGAAAAAGATGTGGGTACAACGCGGAGGAATTTTGCCCATGTTGTTAGGACCCTTGCTGAAAGGAATATTGGGAACAGTGCTGCGAAGACTCATGGGAACAAGATGGAAAAGGACCAACAAGATAAAAAGGATCTTTGGGGTCCAAAGATCTTAGATGTGACCTTTGGAATCTGATGGAAGGACGAAAACTGACTTTAGCGCCTTACAAACGTTGGATGGAATATCATCGTTGGCAAGAAGAACGGACCCCACATTTACCTCCCAATCCTCATTTGACCGAAATGTCCCAGTTACAACACGAATTTCAATCATTGATGGATCGTAGCGATTTGTCAGAAACAGAAAAATCTCAACGGTACTGACCAGTGTTGCAACGACTTCAACTCTTTCACCAGAAAGCTTTAGACGAAACAGCTCGATCGACTCTGAAAGATTTTAAGACCCTGATGAAAAGTCCATCACCACCACCACCCCCTGTGACCAAGACACACACAGCCCCACAGATGCCTGAGGAAGAAGAGGCACGAGGCATCCCTAGTAAGATTGCAGCGTTCTTGTTTCCCCGTTCCCCCACACCTCAACGAGAAGAACTCAAAGTTTGGGTTAAAAAGATGATGTCCACTCCTCCTTCGACAGAAGTGAAAAAGAAAGAAGGGAAACCAGAAGTGAAAAAAGAAAACAAGACAAAAGCCATCCAATTACCGCCACCACCACCACTACCCTCGACTTCTACTCCCGTGGCACATCGAACAGGCAAAGCCGTCTCCAAACCACCACCTTGTCCCATCCAAAGTAGCATCAGTGAAGAGTGGGTGACATATTAGAAAGTCCTGATCGAGAATGTGTTAGCCAGCATTTACCACGATCCATCCCATCCTGCGGGATACGGAGGAGTTCAAAAAGTTTATTGTGCTGCCAAAACCCTACTTAAAAGTGTCAGTTACCCTCAGGTGCAACGATGGTTACAAGAACAAGCCACGTACACCTTACACAAACCCATTCGACGAAAATTTTCCAGAAATCGCACCTGAGTGGTGGGCATCGATCGTCAATGGCAAGCCGATTTATGCGATGTCTCTCATTTGGCCACGTACAATCATGGCTACAAATGTTTTGTGTCATCGACGTCTTTTCCAAATTTGCCTAGGTCGTGTCATTGACTTCCAAATCGAGCACTGAGTTAGTGAGAGTCCTCAAACTGGTGTTGAAACAAAGCGGTCGTCATCCTCTTCGAAGGCAAACCGACAAAGGCACCGAATTTCTAAACCAAGCTTTCTAAAATGACTTGAAAAAACGAGACATTCATTCTTTCAGCCCGTAACCAAAGCCAGCATCGTGGAACGTTTTCAGCGCACCTTGAAAGAACACATGTGGAAATATTTTATGCATCAACACACTCTCAGGTACATCGACGTCTTACAGCACTTGGTTACAGCGTATAACCAATCTTACCATCGGAGCATATGGTCTGCCGCCGAAGAAGTTACCCACGACAACGAAGTGATCGTCTTTGAGCATCCGTTTGGTACGTCCCCGACTGTGGCTGTTCCCAAGAAAGGTGGAGTGTTGACATCGGGAGATTGCAACCAAACGCACTTTCGACAAAGGTTACTTACCCAACTGGACCAACGAATTGTTTCGTGTCACTGGACGAGTGCGTGGCCATCATCCTGCCCTCTATAAATCGGAACACATGAACGGGGAAGTGTTAAAAGGAACATTTTACTTGCCCGAGTTAAAACGCGTGACCAAAAAATAAGACGAGGTGTATGACATCGAAAGCATTCTCGATCGAAGAATCCGTAAAGTGGGAAAACGACGTGTCAAATAAGTCAAAGTATGTTGGAAAGGATATCCTCCCAGGTTTGACTCTTGGATCGACGCTTTGCAAATCATCCACTATAAAAGGAAGTGACCATCATGCCCTTCAACACAGCCTTAGCCACTACAGCACTGACCATTCTTTCTCCGAGTTCTTCTGTGCAAGATCTAAAAAAGCAACACTTGTGGATATGGTGTGGAGAACGTGTACCTAAAACGCAAATCGTCTTTTTCTGCCAAATCTTTGTGGTGTATTGTGCCATTGCCAATTTGAGTTTGCAACAAGGTGACAAACAATTGTGAACCATTTTACTGATCAGTTGCATCGGTTAGCTTCTCCCCAATCCTTCCCTGAAATACTCTAACAGTAACAACGGGAGTCTTGCTCCCAAAGTCAGTCACCCTCCCAACAGTCACCACTAAAACAACAACCACAACAATCCTGTTTTAGACATTTCTCTGACCTCCAGTGACCCCTCGAACACCAGAACTCTGGAATTATGAATAATCAATTTTACTTAACGTTACCCAGTGACAGTTCCATGGATGTGTTTCCCCACAATACTTTGTGGTGTTTCACGGCCAAATTACCTCAGGTCATCCAATTGGATCACAAAGCGCATTGGGAAGTGGCTTTGGTCGAAATGATTCACCATACTCATGTCCTAAATGTCAGTGGAAATCAAACGAAGTTTTGGATCGAAATCCTGAATCCACAAGTACAAGACAACTTGGATACCAATGATCGTGTTTTTTACCAATCCAAAAAAACCATCACAAACCAATTCTCCCCTGACAATGAATGATATTAAAATTCCTGCAGGCTATTACTTTAGCGGTCAACATTTGGTGGACACGTTTGCCGCTATTTTCGACACTCAGTTTGGCAAAGCTTTGGACAAAGCCAAACGAAGTGTCACGATCGGGTACAATAAAGTGCCTCGTCGCCTATTCATGAAATATACGGATGCCCAAGCATTGTCATTGCTTTTAATCCTGAATTGTTTGAGATATTGGGTGGAGAGATCACCTCATCTAATGGTTAGGTTTCCCCTGACATCAGCATCTAAAGCAACACCCTATTTTAAAGTTATTTAGTTCCCCGGTAGAAATGAACCAAGGATTGAATTTGATCTTTGTGTACTCCGATGTGATGGAGTACAACGTGGTGGGACACACATTCGCACCGTTACTGCGAGTCATTCCTTTCAAAGTGGATTCTGCCACGACCAAAGACGAGCAAGGTGGAAACACCTATCACGTTCACCGCGAATTTCTACATCCTCACTATTTGCCCTATCACGTTCACAGCGAATTTGTACATCCTCACTATTTGCCCGTCAGTAAGTCGTACTTCGACAGTTTCAACATTGGTATAAAAGGAGATCTGGGACAAAATATTCCATTCACCAAAGGGAAAGTCACGATGAAACTCCATTTTCGAAAACGATTCTCTAACGACTTGTAAGTCATGTATCCATTGTACCGAGGATTCGCTCGACAGCGAGGATATGGTTTAGGAGAAAAGCTAAAATCTGTTATTTGTTCAGTGGCCCCCGTTTTGAAACCGATGGTGACGCGAGGATAGCACACCTTAAAGATGCCGCGTTGACACAAGGCAAAGAATTTCTCCAAAATATCGTCATCGACAAACAAAACCCCAAAGAAATTTTCTTGAGAGCAAGCAAATGTCTTGCTTCAAACTAGCAAAGACATTGGGGCCGACGAGAAACTCCTATAAATTCCCCGGGACGCTACTGAGTCAGTCATACCTGCTTCCCTGACACCACAGCAAGGACATGGCAGAAAGAGACGACAAAGACACCCCTTCAGAGGCCTTCACATCCACAGAGCGAGAAAGACCAAGAAAAGAAGAATCGTAGGAGAATTAGACGTTTTTGATTATTAAAAAATAGAGAGGGAAGAATTGATGCACCGAGAGTTTTGCGCAAGTTCCAAGTTGGAACTGGATCTGTTTGCAATACCACCCATCATCATGATGATGCAAGACTCCCAATGGGTAGAATTTCATCCCGTCTCCTCTTTGACGGATTCAGCTCCCATCCAGTTTGAAATCAAAGGACAGCCCACAGATTACATCGACCTGAATAGCAGTTACTTATACTTGAAAGTCAAAGTGATCAAAACGGGAGACGATCCCGCTCTACCTGCTGCAGCCGGAGTAGCTCTAGTCAACAATTTCATGCTTTCCTTGTTCAGCTAAGTGGATTTGCATTTGATTAACAAACTGGTCAGCAGTAACATGGATATTTACCCTTATCAAGCCTACCTAGAAAATCTCCTGACGTACGGAAAAGAAGCCAAGAATACTCACCTGGATGCTTGCGGCGTATGGAAACCTGACACAACGGTTACCAGCAAGTTCATCAGCACTGCGACTGTTGGGGACAACCACAATTTGGGATTTATCGATCGTCGAAAGAAAATCCTGCAAGGACGTACTTTAGAACTGATGGATCGTTTGCATTTGGACATGTGGTTGCAAGAGAAGTTTCTGCTGAACGGCGTGGATGTCCGCTTGAGACTGAATTTCAGCAGTGTCGCTTTCCATTTGATGGCTCATGCCAACGAGTACAAAACCATCATCCAAAAAGCCAGACTCTACGTACGACGTGTGGAAGTGTTTCCTAAGGTGGGAAACGACATCAGTCACACTTTGAGCAGAACTGCCGCCAAGTATCCGATACGACACGTAGAAGTGAAAACTTTCACCATCGCCACTGGACTCCGATCCAAGATCGAAGATCATCTGTTCCAAGGACAGTTACCCAAACGTTTAGTTGTTGGCATCGTTAGCAATGCAGCCTTCAACGGAGCCGTCACTGCCAATCCTTTCGAGTTTAAGCACTACAGAGTGTCCAAGATCTAAGACAGTTGCGATGGCAAATCCTTGTGTACGAGACCCTTCGAATCTGACTTTAGTGACGAGAAGAATTACTTGAGATCGTACTTGTCCCTGTACGAAGCCACGGGATAGTTAGGGACAAACACCAGCCACGGCATTTTGTACGACGGTTATGCAGGGGGCAACACGTTGTGGGCCTTTGATTTCACTCCAAACCAAGGCATCGAGGAGTGACATTTCCACTCTATAAAATCTGGCGAACTGCGTGGGGAACTTCAGTTTGCAGAAGCTCTAACCGAGACAACGTCATCTTGTATGCCGAATTCGACAATACTTTAGAAGTCAAGAGCTTGAGAGAAGTCATTCTAAACTGTTAGAAGTTATGGAAGACTCTTATCCCTCTTTGAATGGTGGAGGCTCCTTGGAAATGGAATGCGAGGATATCGTGGAAGCAGAACCAAAAGGCAAATACGAAGAGGACATGATAATGTCCAGAGTGCCAGAACAAGAACAACATTTTGTCTCCTGCTTTTTAAATAACCTGGCAGAAACAATTACAGGGTTGACCAAGAAACATTGCTATGGATGTCAAAATGATCATCCCAGTCAAATTCAACACGATAAATGTCTGATGAGTCAAGAAGAAAAATTGGACTATTATCTGGAGGATGCTTGGGGTCTCATCTCGGAAGAAGCAGTGTTGCGTCAGTGGTATAAAGACTTGCGTGATCATTCTTTCTCTCCATTGACTGCTCTAGAGATCCATCGCATCGAATCTCTCTTGGCCCAGAGTACGGAGACGAAGCGAAGAGACAATTACTTTTGACAGAGATTTTCTAGAACAAAGTCAGAATTGAATTGATGACTTATCATTACCTGTGAAACCAGATACATAACAAAAGAAAATGCATACCTGGGAACTTTATTACCTTTTGAGAAACAGTTCGTACACTGCTTCTTGGAATCCTGTCGTGTGCGCTAAAGATAAACTGCCTCATCGCAAACCTAAAAATCATCAAGCTTATGTCATCAACGCGGACGACAGCTATCTCCCAGGAGCCCACTGGGTAGCCGTCTACTTCCCTAGAGATGGTTGTGTGGAGTATTTTGATTCGTATGGATTACCACCTTTGGAAGACGACATCATCGACTTTGAGAAGAAATGCCCAGACGACTCGCTTCAATAATGTGAAATTACAAGGCACAGATTCCATTGTTTGTGGACAATATTGTGTGTATTTTCTTCACCATCGCAGTCTTGGACATTACTTAGAACATTTAGTGACTTATTTTGATTGTGACTCTGCTAGAAGCAATGAGAAAGTATATCGATGGTTTTGTGACCGTTATGGATATCTCTTGTCCTTAGATAGGAAACGTAGTGTACATCAATGGTCCACTGACCTCCATCCGTGGAAGTCTAACATAACTTCACAACGTTGTCAACCTTGTCAAAAATATGTTATTTGGAATTGTATGAATTGATGCTATATTATTTGCTAATTGTTGGTTGAATAAAACAATGTTCTGTTTTGAAAAAAAAAGTTGTTGGTGGTTTGTTTTAAAAAAATTATCACTATCTATGCTCCAGGACTTCTCTCTATCCGTCACCATAAGATAAGCTACATAGCGTTCCTACCCTAAAAAATGTTTTCTATTGCGTCTGCACTTGAGACCTATAAAGCGGTGCAGTCTCCAGTCTGACCATCCATTGTTAATGCGTCCACCTATGAAGATGCCTTCTAATTTAGCTAAACTGAGCGAAGCCTACGTGAATTTACATCGTGTCAGGCAAAACCTGATACCTAAGCCTGATGAGATGTGTCAGGATGTTAATAGTAGCCCAAGAACTGATAGAGGAGGTGTTTAAGGACGAAATCAAGAATGAACAAGAAGAATGGACCGAGAAGTATAGACTTCAGAAACGGCAGAGAGAACAGCAGCAGAAACAACAACAACAGGAGACAGGGAGGCTTTGTGGACTGTCGAGTGGACACGAAAGAGTTCTCCTTTTCCTTCCACAGAAGGAGACCCCATCATGTCGGAATGCCTGCAGCCAAACGGGGACGCAATCTTAGACGATAAGAGATTGACATAACTCCCCAACAAAACAGCCCTTTTCAGGGCTACCCCCAACAATGTAGAAAAGAGATACTAGTCAAATTACCAAAAATATTTGTCTGTCTTTGTGTGTTTGTCTGTAGGTTAAAAAATAGAAGTGTTCCTATGAACACTTCGTTTCTCTGGCTTGTTAGATAGTGGATGT
This sequence comes from Megalonaias nervosa, assembly GCA_016617855.1. Taxonomy (NCBI): domain Eukaryota; kingdom Metazoa; phylum Mollusca; class Bivalvia; order Unionida; family Unionidae; genus Megalonaias; species Megalonaias nervosa. Next base: position 124,371 of record JAECUM010001042.1, on the reverse strand, counting down.
GTGTGTGTGTGTGTGTGCTCGCTCGCATATGTACGTGTTTTTGTATGCACGCGTTCGTTTGTGTGTGTGCATGTGCGCGCGTACGTTTGTATGTGTTTGTGTCTTTTGTTTCTGTCACTTAACAAAAAGCTTATCCCTTAACAATAAAGTGTGTGCGTATATATGTGGTTTGTATGCACGCGTTCGTTTGTGTGTGTATTTTGTTTGTGTGTGCATTTTGTTTGTGTGCGCGCGTACGTTTGTATGTTTGTGTTTGTTTCTTTCCCTTAACAAAAAGCTTATCACTTAACAAAAAAGTGTTGTGTATGTATGTGTTTTTGTATGCACGCGTTCGTTTGTGTGTGTGTTTTTTGTTTGTGTATTTTGTTTGTGTGCGCGTGTACGTTTGTATGTGTTTGTGTTTGTTTTTCTCTTAACAAAAACCCTTGTCCCTGCTCAGTGTGTTTGTTTTGTGTGAGTGTGGAGTAGTGTGACTATAACCATTAACTCCCTTTATATCAATGTAAGGTCAGTGTCTTGTCTATATAAAGGGTCAGTTGCTGAGGTGATTGTAGGTAATGGTGTCTTTTGTAGATACAAAAATTTCCTTCTCCACAATGTATTGATAGTATATAATGTGACAGTGTGTTGCTTTGATAAAAAATTTATATTAGATTAGCACTCCTATCACTATGGTTTGTTTGGTAGGTGATTCTATGTCAATAAAGTTATATGTCCCGCCCCGCCATGCGATGTTTTTGTTTTTTGTATGAACGGTACGGGTTCCCGCCCCGCCAGGCGATGCTTGTGATTGTGTTATGTTTGCGTATTTGTTTATTTGTCATGTCTATCAAGTTATATGTCCCGCCCCGCCAGGCGTTATAGCATATTTTAAAATTTTGTTCCGCTCTCGACGGAACCTATGTTATAATTTATATAAAGTTATATGTCCCGCCCCGCCAGGCATTATATAAAGTTATATGTTCCGCTCCGCCAGGCGTTATATAAAGTTATATGTCCCGCCCCGCCAAGCGTTATATAAGGTTGTATGTCCCACCCCGCCAAACATTATAGTTTCTTTTGTTCCGCTGTCACTGTTTCGCCCGATTGAGGTCAGCCACTTGCAACATTGTTGCTAATGTCCAGTACCTTGACGTCACCCAACTGTTCCATTCCTATTGTCCCTATACAGTCCCAATCCATTGTCGCTATACAACCCTATGTTCAATTCCCCTTGATGCTAAACAGACCCAATATTCCCCCATGTTAAATTCCCCTTGTCCCCAGAGTGCCGGGACCCTTTTTCAACATGAAAGTCCCATTGTCGCTAGGGTGCCCACTATACTACTAGTATCCAATGTTTGGATTTTGTGGGCGCACGAATCAAACAGTCTTTTTCTATGAATCATTCATCAATAAACATTGTATTTTTTCACCATCAAAAAGTGTTCCTCGTTATAATCCGACCCCAACCCGATTATCTTATTACAGTATGTGCCCAATAAATTACAAAAACAAACTGTTTACTGAAGAGGCTTTTGTTAGACACAGCGATGTCCCTCATTATTATCTCTTAACAGCTACAGATTCAAACTGATTTTATGAAACTAACGAAAACACTGCTGTTGAAATCTTCAGAAAATTTATAATATATTTACGCAGCCTATAAACTAAAAATATTAAATCAGTACAGGCAATTTCTCTTCTTCTCTCTTGAGAAGGTTTAATGTATTTAATAATGCGTAAATAGGAAGGCTTTAAGAACTATGGCTGCCAAATCCTGCTCCAGAATTATCTTGTACTTACAATTCATTGCTCATGTCATCCGGGTACACTGCAACTACCAACCCCAGTATCTGCTGAAAGCAACTGCTTAGTTACGAGTGAAATTTATACAGAAAATTATAACATTAATTTATTGCATCGCTCGAGGGCGGGATAATATTGCTTGATGATTACTATGTGCTACGTTCTGGTAATGCTAGTAAATACCAGATGTTCCACGTTTATTTATAACCTGGCAAGTGCCGCAGCCTGGCTCATATGCAGATTTTTTTTTCAACGCGTGAAAATCGGCTGTTTGGAGACAAAGAAAGATAAAAACCATGGAACTGCTTAAGGAGAAATTTTAAAAAGATAACGTGACCGTGATTAGAGTCTCTGATACGGAACACAAACCACAATAAATGGTATATATTATTTGACAGAAGACTCTGTATGGGAGTATAAAAAGTAAATCCTTCAATTCAGGGTTTAATTTCTTTCTGACGTCATCATTGGTAAAAAAAGTTATAAAAATGAGTCCGGACACAAAAAGTACAATAACTGATTATTTTTTCCCACGATCATTCAATACACCAATTAGAGAGAAAGAACGAAAAAGAGAGAGGAGAGACTTGTAGCTCTATGACCAGCCTAACTGGTCAACATCTTATTTCGAAACACGTAATAAAAGCATCTCATCTGCTACAATAGGACAAGGGAATGGTTATCAAAAACTACCTGAACGACAGTTTAATGAGCAATGCGTAAAGCCAAGAGAAAATATCCCACAGAAACTCTTTGAGAAACTCTTTTGAAAATATTAACTCCGTTATTGGGGGTGGGGATGCAAATTACAGATATTAAGAACTGAGGGAGGACAGGTCTAAGATAAATTATTTGCATTTGCAAGGTACACAGTGGAGAGAATGTTAGCATACCTCTATTTGACTTCCATGTACTGTGGCTGAAATTGCTTTGGATATTGTGCTTGTGGAAACTAAAAGATTTAAGCATACAGCTAACCAAATGCAGCTAACCAAAATGACTGCTCCCTTGTGCACAAAAATCAGCCTGAATTATCTTTAGCAGCTTTTAAAATAGGGACAATGAAATGTGTCAAACTAGACAATACCAGCTTCTAAATGTGCAAAGAATGAATTATCAAATAAATAAACTGATTTTTCTTTAAAACGGTTATCAGCTCTTTTCCTGACAATGTACCTATGAAGTCCATGAAGTAAAGAGGACCAATCGGAGCTCTCCGTTATTTTGGTAGATGCAAAGCTGAAGTAATGTCAAGATGTATACTTGATAACCCATACTAGACCAATCAATCATACATAAAAATAAAGGGAATTAATAGTTCTTTAAAATATATATATATATATATATATATATATATATATATATATATATATATATATATATATATATATATATATATATAAGCCGTTTTCTATATAGCCAGTATAACCAATGAGGAAAACAAGGGAAATTACTTTTCTTTAAAGTCTAGCCCAACGCAAAATATGAAACTGAAGAACGCATAATATACATATTTGAGTATTAGTTAACCGCCACTTTCCATATTCTGGATTATTATATCAATACGTTATGGTCAAAAGTTTTTAACGTGTCAAAATAGCTGCAAACAACTTGCTTTGATTTTAATGAGCGTAACGCCAACAATTCACGGACTAATAGGTAGGTCATGTTGCAACACACACCCTAATTACTTTTATTTTATTCTCCCCACCCCCTTAAAAAGACTTATTTATCATGCCTTCTCTTTGATGATCACGAGCATACACATATTGATGTACATTATGCGCAGGATCACGAAAAACAATATCGCTCAAACGGACTTTTGAATTTGCATTGATAAATTGATAGCTCTCCAACATTGTTTTCTTGGGTCTATATCTGCAAACATTTCAACGTAAACATTTTCGAGCTGAGAAAAGTCTGACACTCATTTTCTGAGAGTTTATAAAAGGTTGTATTCGCATTTTGTAACGAGATAATTTGCTATTCTAACTCACGCTAGCTTTCATTTTAATCACGGTTTAGCTATATGGGGGCTTTTGTCACCTCACAAGAGTTAAAACATTAACTGTTTTAATATGCAATAAATCAAGTTCCTTCATCGGACGGAAATTCTTCCAGAGTTCTAACATTCTGTCTACTTCTTGTGCATATTTATATTTTTTGCTAGGATCAGCTTTTTCAACTGTACTTCAAACAAAAGAAATTTCAATCACACATCATGTGAAAATTAAATTCATAATATCAAATATAAGACGACGATTTGAAAAATTTAAAGAATCAAGATCCGTTTTGAATGACCCAATGCCCATATTGATTTCTTAATTGTCAAAAACGATGCAATCAATAACACTTACTTGCATCAGAATTTGATACACATAAGCAGCTGGAGCCTTTGTAAAAAGTCAACGGGGCTGAAAGAAAATAATCCTTTTTGAACCAAAATGGAGCATTTTTCTTCTTGTGTCCCTTGTGTATGACCTAAGATTAAATTATAAATCATCCAGAAGGATAGCAAAACAATGTCATCAATACAAATGGCAAAGACCATTCAGTTGTTAAACAGAATAGATTACAGTAGTATACACATCATGTGGTACCTGACTTAAAGAATCAAAAGTATTGTCACCTAGACCAAGTCTTAGTCTGATCCCAGTTATGCGATTATCAGATGTCTCTACAAGATTAACACTGTTATTATATTTTAAATGCCACATGATGGCCAAAAGTCTTTTCTGTGGATTCCGTGTAAAGACCATACCGCATCATGGTCAGCAACGGTAGCAGACAAAGGGATGGCATCGACGGAGTCTAAGAACCCCCGATATTTGACTGAAATGACCAGTGTTCAGAAATGCCACATATTTCAAAATGAATTTTTTTGTTTTGAGTTTAACGCTGGTTTCTCGGCACATGATAGGATACAGAAGGCAGCCAGAATATCGGGTGCAAAAAGAACCCGGCAAATTTAAGGAAAGGACTACCAACCTACGGGAAGCTAATGACAAACTTTTTTCTGTACCAACCCAGGCCAAGGCTATGATTCGAACCTATGCAGAAAGAAGTGAAATGCTAGTGATCTGTGAAGGTGAACGTCATAGACTACTTGGCCACACTGGGCTTCTCAATATGGTGTTCTGACAGTACCTGATGGGTAGTACCTGACTGACAGTACCTGAAGGCTTGTGCCTTTCATGAAAGTATATCTAGACACATTCCAGCCATACTTATTTTGGAAAGAGATGTGTGTGTGTGTGTGTGTGTGTGTGTGTGTGTGTGTGTGTGTGTGTGTGTGTGAGATTCGGATTTTTAACGTAGCTTTAACAATTTTTCAGTCATATTGCTACGATGTCTGCAGTGTGGCAGTTTATAGTGCTGTCTAGCACTGGGACATCATGCCGCAGACATGTAGCATGATGTACCACCCAGTCGCATTATCCTGACATCAGGCCGACCAGTCCTAACACTAACCTCTTAATGCTGAGCGCCAAGCGAGGCAGTTGTTAGTACAATTTTTTTTGTAAGTCTTTGGTATGACTCGGCCGGTGATCGAACACACGACCTAGCGCATCAGAGGCTGACGCTCTAACCACTAGGCCACCGGAGCTGTCTGGAAAGAGATAAACGAGTAAGTAGAGAACATAGATTATGCATATGTGTTCATTCAACGGATTTATCCCAATAATATTCACCATTGTTCCATTTCCTATTACTTAATCATCGTTTGAAATGAGCCACTACGGCCAAATTTACATTTCTGAGCATTTTCCAAGATCTGAAGAAGATCATAAATGTATTATATCAGACATGGAGTCTCATTGTTGGTTTTTCATAATTTGTATGTATGCAGGTTCAAAAAACCACGTTTGACAAACCTTTGGAAATTGCATCTTCATCTACTGAAGGACCAATGTTACATACGAATATTTGGGTCCAAATTCTGAATGCTCTGGTGAAATCATTATTTTGATTATCAGCGAATTTAAGATAATTTCCTTACCATCCTCATTTTCCAGCATATACAGATCTTCGAGGCAGTGAAACCTCGAGTATTTGTGATTCTAACTTAAGAAACCATGATGCTCGTTACTATATAAACTATGAGTAGCAACAATGAGCTCCTTCTTAACTCAATCTTTGAGAAGATTGTTAGGTACTACAGTTAATAGCTATCTCCCTCATCATCTATTTCTACAACATATTCAACTGTCTAATTATTCCCTGATTAGTGACCGCCTGACAGTCTTTTGGGTCTGTTATTGCAATACTTTATGTGCTTTTGAATCATGCTTGCGTGCAATAGTAACAAAAGCTGGTGACCAATGTGATGTACTCGACAAAGTCGTGCTAGCATTAGCTATGTCTCTGTGAACACTATTTTTACTGGACTATAAGGGTGCAAAAACTTTGTAAATGCTCTTGTAGCACAATTTATTGTGGTCAGCGTGACACGTAACAATTAATTTTGACCTATGGGCTAGATTCGTAATAAATTTCTGTCCGCAAAGGATGGGATATGCTCTGTTTTGAGGCATGATTGGATTGTAACTAGGCCTGCAATGATAACGATCAGACAGAGTTGTTAACGTAGGGTCAAATCGAGGAAGATGACATAGTTGAGACGGTCCAGATACAATTTGTGCCATTTGGAAACAGGTGTCATAAAATGAAATTTTCTAGAACAGTTATTAACAGAGGCAGAATTATTCTGACTTCGATGAGGGTGTTAAAATTATCGTGGTGAGAGAAAGTTAATCTTGACTAGCTAAGCTGAACGAAGGGGGGGGGGGTTGTTTCCTGGCGAATTTCAAGATTTAAGTAATCTCCCTCGCAGAATAAGTCAGTCCAAGTTTTTCATTCGAAAGGGACGTCGGAGGGACTCACGGGAAATGAACAAGTGATTTTTCTTGTTAAATACAACGTCCAAGGGACGGGGATTTGAGAGACCCGGAACCAGAAAGAGAGAATCGGCTGTATAGAAAGAGCGAGTCCCGAAAAGGCACAAAGGTATTTTCTCAATCACATACAATATGCTCATTCATGTAAGTTTGTAATTATTTGTCGAATATATTAGTTTTAAATTCATACTTCAATTGTCTTGAATGTTATATGATTTATGTATTGTAAGAATGTCATATAATATTTCATTGATATGAACGTTTCAGATTTAGTGGTTTGTATGTAATAGAAATCATGTATTGCAGGAATTTCATATATTACTCTGACACGAATTGTGAGAATTAATTTGTTTTAAATGATATGTAAGAATTGATTTTACTATGTCTATGTCAATGAATCACTAACTAGCAAGTAATGTAGTTAAGACAAGACGTGAAGTCCATTAATTTATTTGTAATTAAGATGTGAATTCTCTTAAGTGAGAAAATCGGCGTGTATCGACCAACATCGTGCAGCTAGTAATTTACAACCCACAGTGGGATGTAATAGTTTATCTATGAGGTCTAGTTAGGAATGCGGCTAGCAGGTATGAAAAAGACATTATGATTGTGTATCATTATCAGGTTGCGCACTGACCACATTAGCTTAGTTCTATTGAAGTATGATAAGATGTTATCTGAAATAACGAGAATAGGAATATTGTTTGATTCCAGGAAAGAAAAACCCTGACAAATATTTGGGTTGTGTCTTATTTATTTGAAGGAAAAATAGCTCCATACATGTTATACACAGTGGAAAGGAGTGCAGACTACAGCCAAGTTATGTTTGATGACCCAAAGAGGTTGAAGAGAGAGAGAGAGAGAGAGAGAGAAGGAAAAGAAAATATGCAATGCTGACCTGTCAGCAAAAGTGATTTGGAAAGGACAGGAAGCAACCAGGTTATGCTGACAAACCCACAATTTGAGTTCGATTCTTCACTCGATTCTTAGCCTATCTTGTGCTGAAAAATGGCGTTAAACCCAACAACAACAACAACAATCACTCGATTATATGGTGTGATTTTATTTTATCGGTACAGTACAACAGAATAGCTAATTGCATTTCACATAAATTTTATAATTCTATTTCTAAGTGAAAGGATGTCATTTAATTTCATGTTTTATTTTATTGCTTGCTTGATCCAAGCACTAACACAGTGGTCGATCTTCTCCTAGACAGTGATACCCAGAGTGCCGTACCAGGTGGGGGATGATATCACTCCTGCACACATATATTCTCTATCATGCACAAATCAGCAAAACTTTACAAAAGTTACATAAATTCAGACAGATACTAAAATATCCGAGTCACATGTTTACATACCAAACCCGAGAGAGAAATAAGTAATAATTTTTACTGACATAAATGGAAAAAAAGCCTAATTGGAATAAAAATAGTGAGACTATATATTACATGTCATAATTACAGTACAATATATGAAAATGTACATATATTCTTGCCAATAGCTGACCGCTCACCTAATGATCGTTAATTCTTCAATGAGCATGATATCCTCAATCCAAGTGCTGTATTACATCACTCTAATATTCTTTTCAAATTCATAAAGTGGTGCTGATTTGTCCTTTTTCTGATTTTGTTTTGCAATTCAAAAAGACCCATCCACTCTGGGAAGAATTTTCATCCACATGTCAAATCATAAACGTTCATTTTGTTTGACCCATGGTGTGATTTTCTGTGAAATACAGACAGGTCCACTAACTTGATTATCAAAATAATGAATCTGTGTTGCAAAGTTTCATATTAAAGAAACCTGTCTTTTATCACGGAAATGGCTCATAAACAGTTGCTATAAATAGAAAATTAGGAAAGTACATGTAGTTCAATAATGAGCAAATGAATTCTTATGCTGTTTTTTCTTGGCAGTGTTTCTTTTTAGAATATTATCAAAGAGATTATAACAAAAATGACAAACACAACTTCTTATTGCTTTATTTTTATTTCTTAATCTACTGGAAGAGTGTAATCTATATACAGGTGAGTGTAAGATGTAATTAGGTGGAGAAAGTTGTAATAATTACACCATAAATGTAATGGACTCTTACAAATGCTGTGTACATAATCACAATATTGCATTATAATATAAATCTAATACAGTCAGGAGTTTTGAATCCTGTATCAAGTTACACATCCATTGGAATTATACCCTCTAAAGCAACAAAAATTTCATCTTCTGACAATGGTGTACAAAGAACATATATTTCCTAGACACAAGCCCAGGGCAAGTGACTTAAAAACAAGAGTCCTTCAAGGGCATTGATGCCCTACTGGGTGAAAGATTTTTAAAGAATTCAAGATCCATTTCTTCCTTTTATCTGTTGAGTGTTGAAACCGTCTCTAACATTCCTCTGCGATAGAGTGTAACAAGATTTTGAAATTAGCAAATTAGATCCTGTGGTACACATATTAAATGTCAGGTTGACATCATTTTCATTTACATCATTACAAGTCTTATGGTGAAAATCCATATGCCATAATAATCATTCATTCAGGAAAAGTAATGACAATGATATTTTTAAGTCAGTCATCATGGCAGTCATTGTTGATGTACATCTGGCAACATTTTCATTATGACAACTAGGTATCACATGAAGCCTGTTGGTGTAAACCCCTTGTTTGTGTAAACCTCATGTTGATATGGACATCTATTTGGAGGCAAGTAGAGATAACAATATTTTCAATATATAACATTCCATTATGCAGCCGCCATCTTGTATGTCAGATTGGCACTAACTTCATTTAAACCCGCCAGACACTGTAACAAGTCTTCTGATGACTTTCTGCTCAGGCAGAGTTATGATAAGATTTTTAAGATGGCTGCCATATTAGATGTCAAATTGAAATCATTTTTATTTATGACCATCTAGACATCATAAAAGGTCCTTACATGGAAACCCCATGTTGATATGGTTATTCATTCTGGAAAAGAGGCAATGACAAGATATTTAAAATGGCTTCTGTGACAGCCACATTGGATGTCAGATCAACACCAATTTCATTTAGGACCAACTAAACATTGTAAGAAGTCTTTTATTGAGCATCCCATGTTGATATCACCTCCCATTAAGAAGAAGAAGCAAAAACAAGATTTTCAAGATGACTGCTACAGTGGCCATGCTGGACTTCATACAGGCAAAATTTTAATTTAGGAATAACTATACAGTATTTGAAGCCTTTTAGTGAAAATTTTATTTTGACATAGCCATCCAATTTGTGAAAAGTCCATATTGATATCTTTTAGTGGAAAAGTCATACTCAATAGCACATCCATTCAGGAGTAGCAATAACAAGTATTCATGACAAATGGCATGGCGGCCATACTGGATGTCCAATCAGCACCACTTTCATTTAGAATCAACTAGACCATGACGAATGTGTGTGCAAAATTTCAATTCCATCCTCAAAGTAATCTGGGAATGGTAGTGAGAACAAATGTGTGTGTGTGTGTGTGTGTGTGTGTGTGTGTGTGTGTGTGTGTGTGTGTGTGTGTGTGTGTGTTTGTGTGTGTGATTTGGATTTTTAACATGGCTTTAATGATTTTTCAGTCATATCACTATGATGTCTGATGTGTGGCCATTTAGAGCGATGTCTAGCACTGAGGCATTGTGCCACAGACATGTAGCATGTTGTTCCACCCAGTCATGTTATCCTAACACTACCCTCTTAATGCTGAGTGCCTAACGAGGCAGCTGTTATTACCATTTTATAAGTCTCTCGTATGACTTGGCCAGGGATCGAACCTGCGACCTCCTGATTCCAAGGCGGATGCTCTAACCACCAGGCCACCATAACAGTCAAAAACAAATTTGTGCTAACATACTGACAGACAATAGATGACAGACAACAGACCATCCCATAAGCTCTTTTGGTATATGGCCAGTAGAGCTAAAATTCACAAGTTCAGACCTACAATTTCATTTTTACATTTATTTTAACACAGCACTGAAACTGCTCTACCTTAAATAAAAAAGAAATAAACAAAATCATTAAATTGATTCATGTTTTTATTCACATCACAAATTATTTCACATCAAGCAATGTTCTCCTTAAAGTTCTGATGTTAACCATTGTGCAACTTCTCCGGTGCTCAAAGAATTATTAATACACATGCTCAGGACAATCACTTGGAACAACAGTTCCAAGTTCCTATCAGTAAAATCAGCCATAGGCATCCATGATGGTAGGGGTGGGGGGAGCCAAATCCCCCAAAAATGAAATTTTAAATTAATTTTTCTGCAGTATATAAATATATCCCTTTGATTTTGGCTTTGCCCCCCCCCCAAAAAAAGATTCCCGAGAACACTAATCCCCAAACTTAGCTTAATTGTCAAAAATCACATTGGCACTGCTCGATATATTTAACTAGCAATGCATTATCAAGTCAATGTAAGGGATGGCTGTGCAAATGTGCACTAATTATAGCTAACCAGTGAAATATGGAGAACAGAAACTGTACTGTGACATGCTTCACTTCGATACAATTAAGCAGATGATCTTCATGATGTGGAGGGATTTTCATTTTTAATAAGGGAGGACCATGGTTGTTGGACTATCAGTTTTTGAGTTCATCACAAGAACATTTCACTTTTAATTCAATTAATTTATTGTCCTCTCTAGTAAAAGTGATGGATTTTCATTTCTTTTCAGGGGTGAAATGGTAAGTTGATAAATTGATGTATAGATATTTTCTCCATATCAATACATGTGGTGATGAATCAATACAAAATGATACTTATGCAAAACAAGTTGCTTGGATCATCAGCAGTCACAATTATTAATCATTTGCCCATTTATTCTTTAAACTGAGAATTCATCTGACACAGCCATAGCAGGAAAATGCACTCGTTTCTGTCAATAAGAAAGAAAAACTAATGACAACACCCACTAATAATAATAATAATAATAATAATGACTTAATTAAAAAGGGTAACACATTCAGCTGAAGATTGAACTAATCTACCTTGAGGCCCTCATACAAAGGAAATTTATTTATTTTAACTGCATCTCTGAAGCCACTAGATATCTTAGGTTTGGAAAAAGGAAATAGAGTGGACGTTTCTAATCTCAACTGGAATACTATTCCAGAGCAAAGTTCCAGAGTATTGGAAACATTTGTTTTTAAATAATTCCTTGTTTGGTTTGGGAATTTTATACAGTTTGATAGACATTGATTGCAGGTGGGGAGTATTACCAGGTAACCTTTACTGGAATAGTGATTGTAAATATTCAGGAGCACTATTATTGGATATCATGTACATTAATTTGGCTTTTCTCAACTGGATTCGGTCTTTAATAGGCAATATTTTTAACTTAGCAACTAAATTTTCCTTGCTTTGTTTCTGGATTGATATTAGCCCAAATGCACTGTTTTGAAGATGTGCTAGCTTGCTATGTTTTTATCATTTGAATTACCCCCCACTGTATTACAGTAGTCCAAATAGGGTTGAATGTAACTGTTATACAAGAGTTTTCTGTGCCTTTCAGAGAGAAAATGTCTTATCTTACTGAGAAGCCATAAACTTGAATTAACTTTTTTACTTATATGTTTGATATGTTCAGTCCATGAAAGGTAATTATCTGCCAAAATACCAAGTAGTCTATCGTTGCAGACCATTAGCAAATTTTTATCCTTCCATGTTAGACATAGTTCATCACTATCAAGATTTGTTCTTTTTTTGCAATGTTGATATAGGTAATATTTTAGTTTTACCACTATTTACCACCATGCCATTGCATGTGCACCAGTTGTCCAGTTTGTTTAGGGCATCCTGTAAAGAAATTTCCAGTTCATGCTTTGTGTTTTGGATGTCTGACAATGTTGTGTCATCTGCATAGAGATCTGTAGATGATATTGAGTCCCTTAGTAAAAGTGGTAGGTCATTAATAAACAGTATAAACAATATTGGACCTAGAATTGAGCCTTGTGGTATTCCATATCTAATTGTTCCAGGTTCAGACAGAACATTATTTATACAAACATGTTGTGTTCTCTCACTTAAGTATGAAGTAACCATCTACCTGTGCTTTCATGACATTGGTAAATTTTCAGTTTCTTCAAAAGGATTTCATGATCCACCATGTCAAAAGCTTTCCTGAAATCTACAAATACAGTCTGTTTTCTACAAATTAACACAAGCTGACAAACTTGCATGTATTGAAATCTAAGCCCCTGCCCCAATTCCACGTTAATTATTTTATAATATCAGAATGCTCGGCCACTGACAACATGAATGAACATAAAGAAGATATTCCCTATTTGTTCTACATATATAATTTGCATACTTTACTGATTGTTTAATGACCTCTTTTATATGAAGTTTCTCTGTTACTTCGCATCTTGTCTACTTTGGTTGAGTTAGAAGGCTACACTTCCAGTGTCATGCAGTAAAATAAGTTACAATCAAATCTGATTGGAGTTATTGTTTGCTCAAGTCTTGAGTAAAACAATAACCACCAATCAGAACTGGAGCTTGTTCACTGAATGACACATCAAAGTATTGGCATCTAAACACAATCCAAACAGTTACAAATCAACCGAGAAATTTTGTGCAAAAAAAGCAAGTAGGCAAATTCCAAAACTGCATGAAACATAGTCACCTTGAATAATTTAAATTAAACCAAATCTGGAATGCCTTCTCTACAGTGTTGTATACCATCAGTGGTTGAACATACTGATGGGACAAAACAATCAACATGAAATTAGTCACCTTGTGTTAATTTGTAGAAGACCAATTTGTTATCGTTTTCAATAGTTTCTTTTTCATTATGAATGTGCATAATAAGGCTGTCTCAGCTGAATTCTCATTTCAAAGAATAAACGGCACATGACTAATAATTATGCACAAATGCTTGAGGTAAATATTGTTGATATTGGTTCTTCACCTCCTGTATCAATATGGGAATCAATAATGAAAAAATATCAATACATCTATAGATTAACTGTTCACCCCTAGTTGAAAGCATTAGCTTCTATTACAAAGTCTACCTGCTGCTATCATTGTCAAGAGCATGCGTATTCATGTACATGGTTATATCCAATGCAACATCATCATCATCTTTATCTGAGGCTGAATAACTGCATTATAATCAAAATACTGTCCAGAGGAAGTAACACTAACATATGCAATCACATAAAATATATGAAAACAATATGATGCTGAAAGACAAATTGTTTCAATATGCAAAACCCTACGAACATCCTCCTGCCAAAATACAATCAAGTCTAAAAACAGAACAAAACGCAAGAGTGTCGCATTCAATAGACATATATTCCCTCTGAACAAATTCCCAGAAACATTCATATTTGGTACACAATTATCTACATATTTCACATTTCAAAGGCTTTGTTGGCTGTGTGTACTGCCATGTGGGTTGACAAATTGGACCTTTGATTAAATAATTTCCCACATATTTCGCATTTGAAGGGTTTCTCACCAGTGTGTAATCTAAGATGATCTGCCAAAGCATGCCTATGTCTAAACAATTTCCCACATATTTGACACTGGTATGGTTTCTCACCAGTATGTATCCTCATGTGTGCTGACAAACTTGATTTTAGTCTAAACAATGTATCACATATTCCACATTTGAAGGGTTTCTCACCTGTATGAATTGTCATGTGCATATTCAAATGTGTCTTCGTGGTAAACAAAGTGTCACATATTTTACATTTGTATGGTTTATCACCAGTATGTACCCTGGTATGTGCCACCACATTAGACCTCTTTTTAAATAATTTCCCACAAATTTCGCATTTGAATGGCTTTTCATCAAAATACAAATTACCACATATTTTACAATTGTATTGTTTATTACCACTATGCATTTTCACATGCTTGGTTAAAACAGCGTTCACGTGAAACTCATTCCCACATATTTCACAACTGCACGGTTCGTTACCAGAATGTGCATTTCCATGTACCGACGATGCAGTTTTCTGGCTAAACCATTCTCCACAAGTTTGAATTATGCAGGGCTTATTACCTTTGTGTATATTCATGTGTACTGTAAAATGAGTTTTATCTGAAAAGAAATTACCACATTCTTCACATTTATATGGTTTTTCACCAGTATGTCTCTTCATATCACTGGTTAAGCTTGCGTTCCTGTTCAAAACGTTCGTACAAATTTCACATTTATATGGTTTATCACCAGTCTGTATCGTCAGGTCTATGGGTAAATCTGGGTTATGTCTAAATAATTTCCCACATATGTCACATTTGAAGCGTTTTTCATCAGTGTGCATCCTCGAGTGTGCTAATAAATCTGGTTTCTGGCTAAACAATTTTCCACATAATTCACATTTGTATGGTCTATCACCAACGTGAATACTCAAGTCTATGGGCAAATAAAGGTTCTGTCTTAATATAAATGGCTTCTCTACCATGTGTGTACTCGGGTGTCCGTCCATTGTAAAACACGAGGGAAGAGAATATTCGTTCAATTTCCATTATGGTACATCCATTTATAGGCCTACCAGTTCCAGTCCCCAAATGTTATGTCTGTTGCTAAGCAAGTCAGATGTATCTGGCAGCCATCGCCCTTTGTGAGAAGCGGAACTCGCTAGAACCCGTCTCTCTCAAAACCAATCTGAAAACGGTAAAAACCACATGTTCCAAATAGCTAAACCCTATTGACCAATAAAAGGAACGCAGCAACGCAGCCTGTGATCAGTGTAAGTGACCGAAACGTTGACAATAATTCAATTGCGGAATCCTAATTTACGCTAACTTTTACACAGCCTGTAAACTAATAATTATAGTAAACTAGTGCAAGCAAGTTCTCTTCATCTTTTTTGTCCTCCATAGTTTCATGTGCATAATAATGGCAAAAGAGGTCGGATTTCAGGACTGCCACTGTCGGGTACGTAACAATAAACACTTAATGACTTAACGCCTAAAAATAGCCTCGCATAGGCAATGTCTTAAACCTTACGTACAAACTTTGTAACACGGCTGAAAAAATTCAGTATGTTGAGTTAACTGAAGACGATGCACCAGGGTTAAGTACCTTAATAGAAAGTCACTCTGTCATACAACCGAATTGGTGGTCACAATGTCAACTCTCTACAAATGTTAATTTTCTATTCTTTATTTAGGTATTAATACGACAATGTAATGGACAATATATACTGTTATGTTTGCGCTCACTTACCCTCCTAGGTTACAATACAAACCAACCTCGCTGATTAGAAGAAAACATTTTATTCCTCGACAGTCTTCTTTGATAAAGAAAGATGCACATCTATTAAGAGTGGAAAAGAACTCTGTGACTGTCTCTCCCCACAAAAAAAACACAGTTCCGCATAATGGCCATTACTACAACACAATTTCTTTTTCTAATCAAAGAGGTATATCTAAATGACCACATGGCACTGGTTATTGAACACTCTCAAAACCAAGGAACCATTACCCATGCTTTCCTGTGTCGTCTGATGAACTTTAGTTGAATACTATGATGTTACTGTAGCAGGATCATATATTTTATAATTTTATATATTCGTGCAATTATTAGGCAGAAGTGGGTATTTTGTTATTTTATGTAATTAATGTTCATTGATGAGTGAAATAAAGTCATCAGTTGCAATTACTGTGTTATTCTCATTTTACAAATATTTAACCATTTAGGCAATCTTGAACCAGGATTACCTGTTTAAGTTTTGTTAACTCTGAGCAATGAAGCTACCCTGATTGCTGTTCATGCTGAGTTGTTCTATTGTATGACAAGTGGTAAGTAACTTTCTGATTGGTTTTTAGTTTACTACTTGTCTGTATAAACAACATCGCATGAACAGCATATTAGTGTTGGTCATTCCATTAGAGCTTCTGAAGGGTGCTGGTCATGGGATTGCAGTACAATGCCGCCTAAACAAGCGAGTGGGAGCAAAGGTGCCAAAAACTGCGCTCTCGCCAAGCAACGCAGAGCAGACACTGGGCAAGTACTGAATCACTTGGCACTTCGGAGGGGCAACGTACAAAACAAGTAAAACAAACCACAATACTTATAAAACGGATTCAACACAGGAAACAATATGGACCACGATTCATGGACACGGACTAATATGTACTAAAGTAAGATTTGGAACAGATATGGACTTGATTCAAGGATATGGACTTACTATATACAGGAACTATACAAATATATGGACTTGGATCCATGATTATGGAGACAATACATATTTAAATCTACAAACAGTACTTGGGGAGAAGTATAACCCGCAAAACCTCGACTCTTAACAGAGCCCAACCAGGAACACGTTTAGTTAACCCAGGGGTTGCACGTAAAAAGGACCACGATATATGGACACGGATTAATATGAAATATGGAATACACACATTATATAGTTTATTTTATGGACAACATAATAGAAAAGGAAATGCAATGAAGGATTTAATATAAAATGATTAACCTCTGTAAATACATAGAGCTACCCTACGCCTTCAGCAAGCCGTGTGGAAAATTCACCGATTAGTACTTCTCTACCATACAACACAAAAACCACGTCCCCGTATAACTCTCAGAAGAAAATGGAAAAAAAAAAACAACCTATAGAACTCAATTAGAACAAGTACACAGGAAACAAATTATAAATATACAGATTTATAGAGTTTTTTGAGAAAAACAAAAAAGACAACGCATAGTAATACAAGAACTAATATATGGGGATATACGAAACAACACCTAACGTTGACCTAAATACATACGTTCTTACAGATTACTATACATGATGGATTTACCTCTGCTTGAACAACTAGAGGAATATAAATACAACTCGAAAGGAAATGTGATATTGAACTACAATTATAAATGGATTTTGATTCAAAATAATGGACTACACTGATACAGTGTTTTAAATAGCGCATACTGATTCGAATAATTCTATTACTCAAATCTATTACTACCAAGACCACTTTGACATCTAAATTTAATTAAAGATTTAAATCTGTTACTACCGAGACCACTTTGGAATCTAAATTAAATTACATTAAAGAATTATTCTTCAAAATTGCCCATACCACTTTGGATTTCTACCTTCACTATGGAACGAATTGATTACACAGTTTTACTTTATAGAGAAATAGTTCACCAAACAAAGAATCCGAGGATGGAAAGTGCCCCCAGGACTTCTAGAGAGGATAATCCCAATGACTATGTTCAAGGGGTAATAACTATCCTGACTGATTATGGGAGTGTGTGGGGACCTGAGAACCTCTCCAACATGAAAACTCCATGGTATGTTGTCTTATAAGGGACTACGTTCCTAGCTCTTAGAACGAGTTCCCAGAAGAAATTGCATTGTAGATAACTAAAAAAATCTGGGGAAACAAGTACAGGCCAGGACCAGGGGGGAACTGTTACTCATAGAATAATTTTAGTTTACTTACTAACAAGAATTATTCACAAATTGCTAGAAACTTTGAACTGCCTCCACAACAAAACTCGACTCTAATTAATTATCAACTAACTTTGATGTTTAAACTTAAACGAAAATCAGCGCCAAGGTGCAATGAACCCTAACACATAATTGGAAAACAGTATGCTAAGGCATACAGAACAACTGGAACACATAATAACAAAACGCAAAACACACACACAAAACACAAATACAAAACACTTAGACACCTTATATATTTCAATATTTAAATTTATTTTTTGGCTTTAAAACAAATATTCCAAATTCTATCTATACAATTAGGATTAGATAAGGAAAACAACTATAATCAATTTGATCTAGTTAGAACTGTCCGAACAACAAAAGGGGAACTATACAACAGAAGCACTCACCAAATGGCACCACACACGGACAAAAACTGACTCTGGCAAAAGTCACTTCGGAAAACTACTTGATTGGGATCCAAGGAGAGAAAACCAATCCTGGGACTTAATAGTTCCAAGGGGTGGGGTGGGGTGGGGGTAGTACTATCCTAAGTTCCAAGCAGGAGAGAATAGAAACCAGGCCCACTGCCAGACCAGGCAAAGCGAAGGGAGTATAACCTCACCAAGCTTCCTTTGGGATAATAAAACTCGAGAATTTGATGAACAAAACATAGAGCACCCCTGACAAATTGTATTTACTGTTTATTATTTTATCACACAAAAACTTATAAGTATTATGGGTGGACACGGGAAACACACACCAAAAAACATTTATTTCGGAACACCAGGGTGTTACCTTACAGTCCAAACCAGCTAATATGCTGGGGCGGGCTGAAGAATATCAACAGAAAAGTGCCTGATGATTCTTTTGCTTCAAGGAAAATGTGACTTGACCTTTATCCCATATGATAAGGTAAATAGACTTATAATATAGTTAATATAACAGTTTATTTATAT
This sequence comes from Megalonaias nervosa, assembly GCA_016617855.1. Taxonomy (NCBI): domain Eukaryota; kingdom Metazoa; phylum Mollusca; class Bivalvia; order Unionida; family Unionidae; genus Megalonaias; species Megalonaias nervosa. The sequence continues at coordinate 105,294 of JAECUM010001042.1, read as the reverse complement.
GTACTCTGTATATTTCTCTGAAATGTATGTTGATGTATTTTAGTACCTTTAATAGGTTATCAACTTGCATATTCTTTTCTGAGCCTATCATTCTGTCCATACGCTTGCCTGCCTGTCTGTCTGTCTGCTCTCTACTTTTATACTACACACTGATTCTTTTGTGTTTAGGTTTATTTGGTCCACTATCTCTCTAGCTGGATAATTCATACACATAAGGGGTAGTAAGACATTTGTATTGAATGCACTGTAAACTGAATCAATGTATACATGCAGAACAATAATGCACAGATGACGGTATTGTTATTTATAGTTGTAGTAAATGTATTTTTATTGTATTTGCAGGGTGTAAGAAAGCAGGAGAAATGTATTTATCTCTATTTACCAACCTCGTGTGCAATAAACCCAATTTCTTATAACAAATACTGGACTTGTATTTCTATTCTGTGAGTAGAAGGCAAGTTGCTGTAACACTACTTTCCTTCGAATAATATCCAAATCACCCTTTATGCAGTACTCGTTACATTTAGCCACTAATTAAACCATGGCGAAAGACTTACAAGAAGCGTGTCATCTGCTACAATAAGATGAGAGCAAAGACTGTTAAAATCTACCAAAGCAAAACCTCTTTAATAAGCACAACGTAAAGCCAAGGGGAAAATATCACACCTTGGCGTGTTCCTTTTTCAAGGAATAACTGTTAAACATATTTGAATATAAGTTAAGAACCACTTTCTATATTCTGAAATTGTAAATCAATTTGATATCCTTTGTAAAATACACCGTCAAGACATACGATCACAAGAACTTTTTATGTGTCAATAAAGTTGCAAACAACTCAGTTTGCTTTTCATTAGCATAATACCAACAGTTTGTGGTCTAAATGGGAACTTATCTTGCAAACCAGACCCTTCTAAAAGCACAACCCACTCCAAGGATTAAATAAAAACTCGGATAAAAGCGTTATTATTCGGATCACTTTTTCCTTATTCCCTCACTTCAGGTACTAAAAGACGTTCTTTATTTGTTGATCAGAGACATGTACAAAAATCAAGAACGAGTTGACAAGAGCAACCAATGTTGACCTGAGCGTAATTCCGCCGTGCTTGGTGTTCATAATTTATATTATCTAATCCACCTGACATTCAAGAATTAACACCAGAAAGTTCAGATGAAAGTTCATCAAGCTTGATATAATATAACTTTCCTATACAGGGAGACTCCTCCATGTTCTGATTATTTCAATATCTTCCTCATGCAGATTTTAATACTCCTATCTAAATTCGGAGGTGAATGCAATGTTTCCAAGTACAGTGTCCACTGATCTATACTACCTGCAGGATCACGAAAAACATTATCGCTGAATTTCATTTGAAGGGATCTTAGAGATCATTCTTTTTTTCTTTTTTTTCATAAATTAATAGCTATCCAAAATTAGGTTTGATCTCAGAAACCTATCTATGTCATAATTTTCCTGCTTAAAATAATCTAACATATTTTTGCAGTGTTTTAGGAAAAGTTGTTTTTGATTTTTGTAACAGGCGAAAGAGATATCTATTCGATAACTTTTTTCTTTTTGAACCCATGCTCGCATTCGTTTTGATCATGGTTTTATGAAATGTCTTCAAATCAGGGCTTTGAGAAGGTTTTTAAGTGGAGAGTATATTTCTGCTCGCACGAGCTATGCCATGAACTATTGTTATATGCAATAAATCAATTTACTTCCTGTTTGTTGGAAAGAAAAGTATTATGGCGTTCAACAACTGACATAATTCTTGTGCATTTTCATACCTTTTGCAAGTGTCAGTTCCAACAGAACTTCGTGGCCTAGTGGTTACAGCGTCCGCCTCGGATGCGGAAGGTCGTGGGTTCGATCCCCGACCGAGTCATACCAAAGACTTACAATAATGGTACTAACAGCAGCCTCGCTTGGCGCCCAGCATTAAGAGGTTAGTGTTAGGACTGGTCGGCCTGGTGTCAGGATAATGTGACTGGGTGGGACATCATGCTACATGTCTGCGGTATGATGCCCCAGTGCTAGACATCACTATAAACTGCCACACTGCAGACATCGTAGCGATATGACTGAAAAATTGTTAAAGCTACGTTAAAAATCCAAATCACACACACACACACACACACACACACTCCAAAAGAACTTCAAAAGATAGAAGTTTGAACCATAAGTCATGTAAAATAAGAATTTAAATCATTTGAATATAGGCCTGTGATTTAAAAAATTTAAAGTACAGTAACACTCTTCTTGAGAGACCACCCCTTCTGCCAAAAAAAGACGGTCTCTCAAGACAGGTGGTCTCTCAGAACAGTTTTGTACAAAAAGATCAGTTTCCAAGGTCGAATTCCAGCACTATTTAAGAAGGAAAATAACCACAATCACTCACTACATATTCGATTTTGGTATTCAAAGCTCTTGTTAACAGTATTGTATGTATTGATCTGAAAACAAAATATATAGCAATAAAGATATTCTTTAAACAGTAAACCTGAATCACATTTTTTATTTGAAGATCATTTGTACATTTATTAGCATATCAAATCGCTTATAATTTACTCCTTGTCCTTTAAAACACCCTGAATTCTCTTTTACGGACGTTTAAACTGCTATTTTGGCAATGGTATCCTAGTAGTGAATGGGGACGATATAGGGTCTATGGGACTTTAATGTTAAAATGGTGAGTTTGCCCTATGGGGTCTATGGGAATTTAACATGGGTGGGACTGTATTGGGTCAACAGGAATTTAACATAAGGAATGTATAGCGACAACGGATTGGGACTGTCTACAGCCTATAGGAATTGAACAAGGGTGACGTGACGGTACTGAACACTGGGGAAACAATGGCAACAATGTTGCAAGTGGCTGACCTCAATTGGGCGGAACAGTGTGGCAAGGGGTTGACCTGAATACGCGCTACTCTAGGGACAATATAGACATAGACATATAGACGTGGTTAGAGACGGGGTTAGTGACAGGGTTAGAGACATAGACATACGTAGATTTATGGACATAAATCTATCACACATAAAATCGACTAAAAACATTTTTAGGCAAGAGAGAATAGGCATCTTTTCGAGACAGTGGAGGGGTCTTGAAAAGGGCGTTTGTGGAGGGGTTGGGGGGGTTGTTAACACCATTCAGTTAACATAGAGTGCATCTCAGTGATCTTCTTTTCTTCCTCAAACTTCGTCTGACCTCTGGACCGTAGATTAAGACTCGCTTCAGACAGCCTTGCCTCTCCACATAGACCCTTCGTTTCCAAATGGCCGTATCGGTGATCTGGGTGATAGTCCATGATGATCTGACATACATGGGATAGGTCGGGTTGAACAGCATCGACGATATGAGGGTAGACGATTCTACGTTAGTCCACATCTTGTGACGAGAACAGTTGAATGGCATGAGGTGAACCGCGGTTATTTATAGTGGAAGAGCGGATCGAAACGGATTGAGTTCTTTCACCAATCCTAACACGCGTTACAAAACTCAGTCACAGTGCGGAGTTTGTCTTCCAATTCGAAGATCTACTTGTGACGTCACATTCCCTATATAGGTGCGCTAGCGTCTGTGCGCAATGAATCAATGCCACAGAGTAGAACATGACGGAAATTACGAAAACGATGAATTGGAGTGGACCGGATGCGGAGACGAGGAGTGATAGCATATCAGTGTCTAGTAAAACAACCATAGATCAACTTCCAGAAGAGAACGATTTTAATTGGGATCTAGTGGATTTTCTCTCTTCACAAGAATTTGTTCCATTACCAGTACCTTCACCGCTTTCTCCTTCCCTACCGTACGTCGAGGACTTTAAACAGAGGCAGAAAGAAGAATTGGAGAAATTTTTGCAACAGCAGGAAGAAGCAGAACAAGCCTTTCTCATCCAACAGAAACAGCGAGAAGAAGAAGACGCAAGAAGAAAACCACATGACGAAGAAGCAGAGAAGAAACAAGATCTAGGAGAGAAGGAGGACGGTGAAAGTCAGTTGGTGACGGTACTCTTAGACAATTTGGCAGAGTTAAGGAGTCTGAAACAAAGACACTGGCCTTACATTGATATATAGGGGGTCATGGCGTTTAAAATGTAGTCATTTGACCTTTTGCAATCAAGATGAAACGATCTCACCATTTCGTGAAGAAAGGATGCAGATAAGAGGCAGAAACGTGATCTATCGCCTGGCACAGTAGCTGAAGTCTTTGCTCAGATCCATGCCAGCGATTTTGAAGATGACATAAGTGAGCCAGAATCCACACCCAGAGAGTCTACGCCAAACCAGTCCACCACCAGTAAACCCTGGAAAGTATTACCACATTCGAGAGACGGATAAACGTTCCTCCAGAGACTTTAGAACCACAGTCTACACGAACACAGCGAAATTTAAAGATTTCAAGTCAGACGTACCACTGGAGAAAGCAGATGGGGTTCATCACCGATTTGTAGGATTCTCTGTTAACCTCACTGAAACGACAATGCCAAGCCAAAGAAAACGATCTCTTGAGACTCTCCATTTACCACGACAGTCTGAAGTCGTCTGTTTGGATAGAGTTTAGCAGCCCGGCAGAATTGACACCTTCCAAAATCATCGACAAGATTCAACACGTGCAGCAATCCAATGACCAATTTCACATCACCGATGGAAAAGGGACACCGTACATGACCCACGTTTCTCTTCCCAAAGGTACCGGACAACGCAAAAAAGTGTTTTTGGTAGACAACCTTCACAGCATCAATTGTACTCTCGTCCAAATTAATCACCCTGACGACAAGATGTGTTTAGCCCTTGCCACCTTGGTGGGACGAACGTATGCCGACAAGAACGACACGGCAGAATGGAACAGAGACTGGCAGAACATTCGACAATCGGACCCAACCAGACAACAAAGAGATGCAGAACTTCTGGTACAGCAAACTAGCCTATCTAAAGACACACCCTGTGGCATTTCTGAAATGCAAAAATTGCAAGACGTCTTAGCTCCACGCTGCACATTGAAAGTGCACCCTCAAGAAGTGAGCGGAACTCCGTTGTTTCTAGGCAAAGATTTGTTACGACCCTGTAGTTAAGTTACATGTGTGTTAAAATTTGAATTCTTTCTAATTCTTTTTATTTCATTTTTATTTCATTTTTATATCATTAAATATAATTATTATCATGATGATGATTATGTTCGCAGGGTCTGATATTTTTTAGAAACATCGTGTTTATTTAGAACGTAAATGTGACTCGCGTAAGCACGATTTTTGTATGACTGTTTTGCCATATTAAGTAAACAGTCGGAAATAGCTATGTAAATGATTGGTTGTGACCACGGTCATTACTAATAATACTTGTTGACATTCTATACTGCGGTGGCGAGATTTCGAAATCGCATGATTTTTTCGTGCGTGTACATGAAATGACGTATTAGTTTGCTTTAAATGGTCAGATACCTGCGAAATAGTCTAGAGTCATATTTTAACATCTTAGAGAGTTACATTGTAACATCTTATAGTGTTTCTAATGCCTTAAGAAGAAGGTATTCTTTTGTGCTGGAAAGAGTTGTTCGTTCGTACGTATGAAGAATAACGTGTTTCGTTATTGACGATAGCTGCATTTCGTCTACCTTCTAAATAATAATTATTTTCCCTGGAGAACTACACAACTGGCTTTGGACAAAGACATTTGCTGAAATTAATTCTAAGTTGGAACAGAACAATACAAATTGTGATTCACTGTGAAAATTTTGGACATTTCCGTTTAACCTTCGTCTGACGTCATCATCCGCCATCTTGGAACGGAATTGAGATTTAGACATCAATTTAGAACTGTTTATTCACAGGACTTATGTATTTTTCACAATTTTAGGGCAAATTTTTGGATCTTCTTCTTGTTTAATATTTTTTACCTTTTCACCGTGTTTTCTAGGGAAATAAATTATTTTTGTCAAAATTTACAAAGCTTGTTGTAGTCACTCTTTTCTTTATGTTACTTTAATCGAGCCGATACGTAACAGATTTCAAAGACGGAATTAAATTCACGTCTATCATCACGGTGAACATTTTGATGCCATTACCAGTATCACCGGATTCCTGGGATATGGTTATTATTGTGCGAAATGTGATTATGGATATAACAATCGAGAGCAACACAAGCACTGAACCCTGTCTTGACGAAGGACAACATCGGGTGCATTGCCCAGCTTGTCAGCGAACTTTTGTCAGCCCTACCTGTCACCAACAACATCTGAAGAAGCAAGGTTCACAGCGGAAAAGTGCTTGTCAACTCCTGAGATTGCGCCCTACTTGTGGACAAGGCATAAGTACCAATAGTACAAGGCTCACGTATGTTCAGGAAAGAAACGATGTCACATTTGTCACCAAATCGTGGACTTGGAATACGAATGCTACATTCAAAAATACCAACCCCAACAGGCGAAGGAAGATGACCACAAGAAGAAAGCTAATTTCATCTTTTACGATTTCGAATGCATGCAAGAGACCAGCATTCACATTCCTAATTTCTGCGTGGCTCATCGAGAGTCCAAGAAGAGCATCCAAGAACCGATCTTTTGCCATTGCCCTCACTGTAGCAAAATTCCTAGAGGACCGGAAAAAAATCTTTCAGGGACCGAACACGCTGGCCCATTTTGCCCAATGGATCTTAGACCCCATCGACGAAACGTGGAACCAAGAGGACATTGAATGTTATGGAGATTGCCATTGCTATGCCACGGTGATGGCTCACAATTTCTCAGGGTATGATGGGCAATTTCTTCTCAAATGCTATACGGAACAAAGCACTGAACGTCCTCAAGTGACTTTGAACGGAGCCAAAATCATTTCCATGCAAGTGGGACAAGTGCACTTTAAAGATTCGATGAGTTACTTGGCCATGCCATTGAGCCGAATACCTAAAATGTTTGGAATGACAGAAACTTCCAAAGGCTATTTTCCTCACTTTCTTAATAAAGAAAGCCAAACGATATGCCGTTTTACAACATTTGCCTGATGCTCACTACTATGACCCCGACAATATGCGCACCGAGCAATGAGAAGCTTTCTACTCTTGGTACCACACTCAAGCCTCGGACCCCTTCGACTTTCAGGAAGAAATGTTAAAGTATTGCCGTTCTGACGAGGACATTTTACGGCGTTGCTGTGGAAAATTTAGAGAATTGTTCATGGAGCATGGAGGGATCGATACTTTGAAAAAAGCCTGCACCATTGCCAATACGTATTCCTTAGTGTACCGCAAACAATTAATGCCAGAGAAGACCCTGGCTGTCATCCGTCTCAAACGACCAATTTTGTCAAACATCAATACTCGGTAATAAACCCTACGCTGGCTACATTACTTGTGCGACAAGGAAGACAAATGGATCCAACATGCCCAAAACGGAGGAGGTGGAAAGACCATCGGAACGTATTCGGTGGATGGCAGCGACTTAGAAAACCCTATGATTGTGTACGAGTTTAACGGTTGCTTATTTCACGCATGTCCAATCTGCTACCCTCAACGGTACACCCCAAATCAGTTTTTACAACGTACCATGGAAGACTTGTACCAAGCCACTTGTCAATGGCGCTTTAAGTTAGAACAGCAAGGAAAAGTGGGAACACGAGTACGATCACCATGTGAAAAACGATCCCGAATTTAAATGCATCGTGGAAAGTTACAAGTTGGTGGACCCACTGAACCCACGAGACAGATTGTATGGGGGACGGACGAATGCCACCTGTTTACTGTATCACATAGACGAAGAGAAAGGAGAAGAAATCAAACACTTGGACGTGTGTTCGCTGTATCGTTACATGTGCAAAGATTGTCACTTTTCCGCAGGGCACCCACAATTGTTAACGGAACACATCGACGTGGACAACATTCGACAATATGAAGGATTGATCAAATGTAAAGTCTTGCCTCCAACGGACTTGTACCATCCCGTTTTACCTCACCATTGCCAAAGAAATCTGATGTTTCCCCTCTACGGAAATATACATCCAAGACCAATCTTGTCAACACACCCGGGAAGAACGTGCCTTGATAGGAACGTGGGTCACCGTGGAATTGTTCCAAGCTCTGGACCTGGGATACCAATTGTTAGAAGTGTACAAAGAGAAAAACGAAGGACGACGATCGTTTGCCAAAGTGATGTTGAATTGTTTGTGGGGGAAATGGCACTAAGACCTTGTCTACCCAAGACGGAGTATTTGACAGAACCTTCCAGCTACTTCAAATGATTCACGAGAAAACCAAATACATGAAACACGTGGACCTCCTTTGTGAAGACTTGTTCCTGGTCAATTATAAAGAAGAACTGGACTTTGTAGAAGTCGACGAAATTGGAAATGTCATCATTGCGGCCTGCGTGACAGCCCATGGTCGCTTAAAATTGTACGAAGTCTTACACCAATTAGAAGATCGTGTGCTGTATTTTGACACGGATAGTTGCATCTACATCGATCGTCTGGGTCACCGGCTCCCTTGCATCGAGGGAGACCGTTTAGGAGCCTGGACGGACGATCACGCCGACGACAAGATTCTAAGTTTTGCTAGTGGTGGTCCCAAAAATTATGGCTACGAATACCGGGACCAAGAAGGTAAAGTGCACACGGAGTGTAAAGTGAAAGGATTGACTCTCAATTATCGCACCAGTCAAGTGGTGAACTTTAGGGTATTGAAAGAAGCCATGCAATCTGGAGAGGATCGAGATTTTAAAGTGACCACCTACGAACCTCACAAGATTGTACATTTAGCCACACACCAAATCGTCAGTCGACCTTTTGGAAAAACTGTATCAAATCGTGTACCACAAGAGAGTACGGCTTCACGACCACTTTACCTTACGGACACGTCTATAGTGGTCAGCATATAGAAAGGGAAAACGTCCAAGACCGATAGTTCATTGTGACTACAATTGCCAAGCGAGAAAGATGAATCCTTTTAAACAGACACCAGTCAAGTTCGGTGATTCTCAAGTGGAGTGCGATGCTGTGCCTTGCGATGTCAGGGATGCCGTACGCTGTGACCTCAGTGATTCAGCACAACATCATGGGAACTTCGCTATGACTACTACTACAATGTCTACCATGGAAAGTGATGCTGTGCGTGTCAAACCTGACCGATGCGAAATCGATGCCACTCGTTACAGTACACCTTATCACTTTACTGGTTGTCTTCCTCAACGTCGTACTACTGTACAGCTACCACCGAACGAATGTCATCTATACCTGAGCAAACTATTTAAGGTACTACCACCTCTTCATCGAAATAAACATGTGAAAGAAGAATATTCGTTCCCTGTGCGTTTGCCTGAATACTGCGACTTTGAAAGCCGATTCCAAACGCTCAAAGGAAAGTGGCCTAAATATCTTAGAGTACCTACCCTTGAAGAATTAGCTAGAGCCGGATTTATATACCTGGGCGAAGGTGATAAAGTCAAGTGCTTCAGTTGCGGTGTGTCACTTCACCAGTGGGAGCAGAAAGATTTAGCTTACCTGGAACATGCTCGATGGTCTCTGCACTGTCACTACCTACCTTTAGTGGCACGACCTCAGTAATCTCTTGATGGATACTTTACAGGAGAACATTCGTGGTTTGCCTGTGGAGTTGAGAGAACGCATTTACCAAGAGTTTGTCAAAATACAAGTCAAACGCAAAGAACAATTGCATCCGTTACGTCACCAATGTTTAAACCACTGGTAACTGAATGCTATAAGACAATTGATTCTGATGAAAGCGTTCCAGGAGTCAGACATTGATCAACTACCCAAAGACGAGAAGGACTGGTTTCCTACTGATTCTATTTACTACAATGTAGACTTCCTGCAACGAACTCCAGAGGAGGAGTTAGAGGATTTCCAATATCTTTTACAACAGAAAATATTGTCTGTAGAGGAAACTTCTGTACATGTGTGGTGTGCAAGTTAGTGGCTAAACAAGTTAGATTCGCCACTGGAGTACGATCAGCTCATTGCAGAAAGTACACTTATTGCCTCAAACAAAAGAAACACATTGCTGTGAATGTCTAGTTTAGAAGAATATATTCAAAATCTACCTCTGGATCTGAGAGAACGCATTTACCAAGAGTTTGTCAAAATACAAGTCAAACGCAAAGAACAATTGCATCCATTACGTCACCGATGTTGGAAACACTGGTACCTGAATTGTATAGAATACTGATTCATTTGAAAGCGTTCCAATGCTCAGACATTAATGATTAACATGAGATTCAGGAAGCTTTGGATGCTTTCTACTTACAAGGTGAGCATAATACACCGAATTCCAGAGGAAGAGATAGAGGATTACCAAACTCTTTTACACGAACAAATCTTGGTTCAAGAGGAAACTTCTATCCGCTGTGTGGTGTGTGAGATAGTGACTAAACAATTCTGGTACGGTACTGAAATAAAACCGCTTCTGTTCAAAAAGTGCGTGTATTACCTTCAACAAAAGAGGTTATAAAACCTTGCTACCATGCCATGACCGTTATCATTAGTGATAAAACAATTGGCGTGGAAGAAAATCAATGACAGTATTTAGAGAGTGGAGGATTATCAACGCTTTTTACGAGAACTATCCAATAAATTTGAGCAGTAGTGTGGTGTGTGTCTTAGTGACTTCCTTTCTGGGATATTGTCTACCAGCCGATTCCTTGTGGGTTCTTTACGATCTGTACCTCACTGTTCCACCCAAAACATGAGGGTTGTACCTTTAAATGCGCACGAATGACCCATTCTGTTAAAAGAGTTGCGCTTTCATCTCCATATTTCTCGACCTCTACTGGAAAATTGATTCGTCAACTTTTAGGCACTGAAGATGTTTACGAAGATATGTGTGTGTCACTTGTGACCTACACCCTCACTGGCAAGATGTGCGTGACTGGAAAATTCTTGGTCTCGAGGATTGGACAAAAGAAGTGGCAGACTATGCCAAAGATTTGTGATCATGAATCAAACGTCCAGCGAGAAAGGTAACTTTTAAACCTGTGTTAGCCACAGTGTCAGAAGAAGAACACAACACCGAAGTAAACCACCCTAATCAGTACAGGACCGTCATTGACATGGGCATCCTCAAGAAACCATTTCGGGAGGACACTTGTGAGACTGTGCCTAGGGTAGAAACTCGAAGAACATTACCCACTGTCCCTAGGACACCATACCTTCGTCACAAAAAATATTGTACAGTGACTTGTTTATATTCCACTTTGATCGCTTTGATGTGTATTTTATCGATGTACTTAACCATTTGCCTTTTATGTATTTTTGTCTTTCGTGTTCAATTGTAAAAAATATTTTGAAATAAACGTGTTGTGAAAAAGTATAAAAACTCTTGTCTTGTCTGTCTTCGTGTCAAAAATGGCATTCTCTTCACTATGGCTGCCTCTGCTGTCTCTGCTCCCTCTTCCTCCACTTTCAAAGTCATCGACGAAAACATAGATCGTGCCAGTTGGGAGGCCTTGTATCTTTGTCATCCTTTTAACATGTTAATTGCTGGAAAGAGCGGTTCAGGCAAAACCGAATTTGTCAAACGTTTGATCGAACATAAAAATCATTTTATCGATCGTCCACCTCACCGCATCGTGTGGTGTTATAAAGAGTGGCAATCGGCGTACAGAATCCTGCGAGAAAGTCAAGGTAACGCCATCGTGTTTGTGGAAGGCATTCCTGGCGAAGACGACGTGATCGTGTCTGACCCCAGTCAAACACATCTGGTCATCTTCGAATACATGTTAGGACAGGACGAAAACAAATTAAACTGTGGTTTACGTGCAAAGGGAATCATCGTAATGCAAGTGTCATTTGCATCACCCAAAATTTGTTTCAACAAAATAAAGCCCATCGCACCATCAGTCTCAATGCTCATTACGTGGACTTGTTTAAAATCCCTAGAGATAAATCGCAAGTGCAAGTCTTAGCCAAACAGTTAGGAATGAATTGGCTGACACATGCGTACAACGATGCCACTCAATCCCTTAACGCATATTTACTCGTGGATTTAAGACCCACTGCCCCCGATTATTTGCGATTTCGCACACATTTGTTTCATCACTGGAGCCAAGACGAAGGGCCTGTCACGTACACGTCCCATAGACGTAAAAAAAATATATAACAACCTCGGACTCTTTTGGTCTATCTCACACATTGTCAACATGACGTCCCTTCAGTCTCATCTTCCTGTTAAAATTGATTCGTGCCTTGTACGGCATCAGTCGCGAAAAAAATCCACAAATACGTGCTCGTGTCTTAGAAGCCGGTCTCAGAGAAGTCTAATGATAGTTTACGGTGACATCACGTCAGTTACTTCAAGGCATCATTCACATCCCGCATCAAACCAAACGTTCTTTCTTTGAGAGAAACAAAGTAGCCTTTACGCAACTGGCAGATCTCCGCATCGACACTAAAAGCAAAAACCAAATCATTTTGAAACCTGGAGGTAGCGGTTCTCGGGGAATTGTCATCATTCGCTCCCTCTTAAAATCGGATCCCAATGCCCCATAAGTCATCCTCAAGAAAAAAGCCACTTCCCGACCCAAACGTACCCAGAAGAAAAAGAGCAGTGATGTCAAGATCAGGTCACAGTCACAGAAAACAAAACTCCCCAGAAAAAGTAAAGCTCATAAAAAGCCCACAGAGAGCAGCTTCTACCCGAAAGAGAGGCACTCCGGCCAGGACGCAACCTTACATTCCCAAACCACGACCTGCAGCAATGGTGACAGCGTCTCCAGTAGCCTCAGGTCTTCCACTTCTCCGTTGCTTGTGATGCCAGCCAAACCCAATTTGACAGGCATCTTTCCTAATTTGATGACAAAATGGAAACCCGTTTCTCCAGGAAATTCTCCTCTCTCGGTGGCACCCTCAAGCTGCTCACAAAGTACCTGCCCCCCAAAATCAAAGTCCAAGAGAGATCGGGCATGTTACAGAGTTTACTTGATTTTTCCAAGCAAGAACTGTCCCGATTTAGTCCGTTGAGAACCCCTCAACGTCGAGTGATGCCTGCCATGAAAATGATACGACGGACCGACAATCAGTGGCGACGCATTCCAGTATAAAAAAGACCTGGGCTAAACGATGGGTATCAATGTTTTAGTGCTCCTGAACGCCAAAAGATGTCACCTGCCAGAAGTATACACCGTCACCATCGTCGTTCTCCTGTCCAAAAAGGAAAAGGAAAAAGAAAAGGACGGTCTCGTCGTTTCACTCCGCTTCCGGGAAAAAGCTTAGCCAAGCATCGACGTCTACCCCAGAAAAGACCCCATCGTCCAAGGAAAAAGACGAACAACCAAAGGGGAGGATTTTCTCTTTATGGCGATGATGCGATAGTCAAAGAGGTCGTCAAACAGACACCCTACCAACTCCTCCAAAAATACTACTCTAAAAAAAAAATATGTTAAAAGGATGCGTGCCAAGCCATCAACGTCAGTGTATTTTTTATGTGTGCTCCCGCACAAACAAAGATGTTACCCGCCAATGGAAAGAAAAGAAAATGACTACCTCCTCGTTTAGCCAAACATTGGAACGTGTAGTCCTTCTGTCCAAAGCCAATCTCCCCATGCGAAAACAACTCATTCAAGCCGCCCCAATGACATCATCGATACCGTCTGCGAATGTTGCCTGAATGTCTTGAAAGGAACGATACCTTTGTCTCAACATCAGATAGAATGCTTAGCCAAGCATCGACACGTTCCTCGCCTAATGGTCGAAAACAAAATACCCGTCAGTCAATAGAAAACGATGTTGGTACAACGCGGAAGATTTGTGCACATGTTGTTAGGACCCATTGTCAAAGGAGTATTGGGACCACAGCTTACAGGACTCGTGGGAGCTGCTGTTTCGCAAGGGATAGGTCAAAGATAAAAAGAATCAAGAAGATAAAAGGGGCCTCTGGGGTCAAAAGATCTCAGATATGACCTTTGGAATCTGATGGAAGGACGAAAACTGACTTTAGTGCCTTACAAACGATGGATGGAATTCCATCTTTGGCAAGAACAACGCACCCCGCACGTTTCTCCCAGTCCTCATTTGACGGAGATGTCCCAGTTACAACACGAATTGTAATCGTTGATGGATCGTAGCGATTTGTCAGAAACGGATAAGTCACAACGGTACGGGCAAGTGTTTCAACGACTTCAACTCTTTCACCAGAAAGCTTTAGACGAAACAGTTCTACCGACTCTGAAAGATTTTAAGACCCTGATGAAAAAGTCCATTACCACCGCCACCAACACCCCCAGTGGCCAAAACAGATGCAGCCCCACGGATGCCTGAGGTTGAAGAGGCACGAGAAGTCTTTCAAACACCATCAGTGGCTCCTGTCCCTAATAAGATTTTAGCGTCCTTGTTGACCCCTTCCCCCACACCTCAACAAGAAGAACTCAAAGCTTAGGTTAAAAAGATAATGTCAGCTCCTCCTTCGACAGAAGTGAAAAAGAAAGAAGGGAAACCAGAGGTGAAAAAAGAAAGCAAGACAAAAGCCATGCCATTACTACCACTACCCTCGACTTCTACTCCCGTGGCACGTCGGATACGTAAAGCCGTTTCCAAACCACCACCCCACCCCATCCAAAGTAGCATCTGTGAAGAGTGGGTGACTTAATGAAAAAACGTCCTGATGGACAATTTGTTAACCAGCATTTACCACCGTCCATCCCATCCTGCGGGATACGGAGGAGTTCAGAAATTGTATCGTGCTGCCAAAACCCGACTGAAAAGTGTCCGTTTACCTCAAGTGCAACGATGGTTACAAGAACAAGCCACTTACACCTAATACAAACCTATTCGACGAAAATTTTCCAGAAATCGCACCCGAGTGGTGAGTATTGATCATCAATGACAGGCTGATTTAGCCGATGTCTCTCAATTGGCCACGTACAATCGTGGCTACTAATATTTGTTTTGTGTCATCGACGTCTTTTCCAAATTTGCTTGGGTCGTGCCATTGACTTCCAAATCGTGCACTGAGTTAGTGCGAGCCGTCAGTCTGGTGCTGACAAAGCGGTCGTCAACTTCCTCGATGGCAAACCGACAAAGGCACCGAATTTCTGAACCAAGCTTTCCAAAAAGAATTAAAGAAACAAGTCATTCATTTTTTCACCACCGAGAATGCCGAAACCAAAGCCAGCATCGTGGAACGTTTTCAACGCATCTTGATAGAGCGCATGTGGAAATATTTCACGCATTAATACACTCTCAAGTACATCGGCGTCTTACCGCTCCCGGTCAAAACGTACAACCAATCTTACCATCGCAGCAACGGATGTGCCCCCTAAGAAGTGACTCCCGACAACGACTGCCTGTTTGGTACGTCCCCGACTGTGGCTGTCCCCAAGAAAGGTTAAGTGTTGAGGACAGGAGAATGGGTGCGCATTGGCAAAACCAAACTCACTTTCGACAAAGGTTACTTACCCAAATGGACCAACGAATTGCTTCCTGTCACTGGACGAGTGCGTGGCCTTCATCCTGTCGTCTATAAAGTGGAAGACATGGACGGGGAAGTGTTAAAAGGAACTTTTTACTTGCCCGAGTTACAACGTGTGACCAAAAAAGAAGACGAGGTGTACGACATCGAAAGCATTATCGATCAAAGAACCCGTAAAGTGGGAAAACAACGTGTCAAATAAGTCAAAGTACTTTGGAAAGGATATCCTCCCAGTTTTGATTCTTGGATCGACGCTTCGCAAGTCATTGACTATAAAAAGAAGTAACCATCATGCCCTTCAACACAACTTCAACAGCGACGGTAACCACTCCTTCTCTGAGTTCTTCTGTGCAAGATCTACAAAAGCAACCCTTGTGGGTGTGGAGTGGAGAACGTGTACCTAAAACGCAAATCGTCTTTTTCTGCCAAATCTTTGTGTTGTATTGTGTCATCGGTGCTGCCGATGACACTATACACTACAAAGAAGAACAATGTTACTTAACTTTACCCAGTGACAGTTTCATGGATGTGTTTCCCCACAATACTTTGTGCTGTTCCACGGGCAATTAACTCAGTCCATCCAATTGGATCACGAAGCCCATTGGGAAGTGGCTTTGGACAAAATGATTCACCCAACACAAATCAAAAACCTCACTGAAAATCACGACACTTTTGAGGTCGAACTTCTGAACGACCAAGTGCAAAAATACTTGAACGAAAACGAAACTTTAGATGCCTCTATGAAATAACCAGTGTCCCCCGATACTCCATCGTACATCTATATGTTTAAAATTCATGCAGGCTACTATTTTAACGGTCAACATCTGGTACAGACGATTGCTTCCAAATTCAACGCGCTGTTTGGCAAAGCCTTTGACAAAACGAACGAAGTGTCACCATTGAGTACCATAAAGTGGCTCGTTTCCTACTGATGAAATGTTCGGATGCCAAAACGTTGTCCATTACATTTTTTCCTGAATTGTTTGACATTTTGGGTGGAGACCTCAGAATGGTCAAGGGTTCACTCATATTATCCGTCACCAACATCTTGAATTTTGTCGTTACCCTGTAAAACTCAACCAAGGATTAAAGTTGATCTTTGTGTACTCTGATGCGGTGGAGTACAACGTGGTAGGACACACATCTGCAACGTTACTGCGAGTCATTCCTTTCAAAGCGGATTCTTCCACAACCAATGACGAGGAAAGTGGAAAAACCTATCACGTTCACCGCGAATTTGTACATCTTCACTATTAGCCTGTCAGCAAGTCATATTTCGACAGTGTCAATATTGATATAAAAGGAGATCTGGGACAAAATATTCCATTCTCTAAAGTGAAAGTCACAGTGAAACTCCATTTTCGTAAACGATTCTCTAACGACTTGTAAGTCATGTATCCTGTGTACCGAGGAGTCGCTTGACAACGAGGACATGGTTTAGGAGATATGTTGAAAGGGGCGTTTCGCTCAGTGGTCCCCGTTTTGAAATCGATGGTGGCACAAGGATTGCACGTCTTGAAAGATGTCGCTTTGACGCAAGGTAAAGAATTTCTCCAAAATGTCACATCGACAAAACTAACCCCAAAGAAGCCTTCTTGAGAGCAAGCAAAAATGTTTTGCTTCAAACTGGCAATGACATCTGGGGCCGACGAGAAACTCCTATAAATACAATGGACGCTTCTGAGTCAGTCATTCCTGCTTCCCTAGCTCCACAGCAAGGTCAAGGTAGAAAGAGACGACGAAGACACCCCTCCAGAGGACTTCAAACACAGATCTAGAAAGACTAAGAAAAGAACAACCGTCCGAGAATTAGACGTTTTTGATTGTTAAATAACAGAGAGAAAAAATGATACACCGAGAGTCTTGCGAATGTTTCAAGTCGGAACTAGATCTGTTTGCCATGCCACCCACCATGATGACGATGCAAGAATCTTAATGTGTAGAATTTCATCCCATCTCCTCTTTGACGATCTCACACCCCACTGAATTTGATATCCAAGGACATTCCGAGGATTACATCGATCTGAGTAACAGTTACTTGTACCTGAAAGTCAAAGTGATCAAAACGGACGACACCGCTCCGGGGGCCGATGCTAGAGTAGCTCCCGTTAACAATTTCAAGCATTCCTTGTTCAGCGAAGTGAACTTGTACTTGATAATAAACTAGTCGGCAGCAGCATGGATGCTAACCCTTACCGAGCGTACCTCGAAAATCTCTTGACGTACGGAAAAGATGCCAAAAATACTCATCTGGATGCTTGTGTCGTATGGAAACCTGACACAGCAGGCGTGCACAAGTTTAACGACACAGTCCTCACAGCAGATGATGATCCTCACAATGTGGGCTTTAACGACCGTCGAAAGAAAATCCTGCAAGGACGTAGTTTAGAACTGATGGATCGTTTGCAGTTGGACACGTGGATGCAAGAAAAGTATTTGCTAAACAGGGCTGCTATCCGCTTGAGACTGAATCTCAGCAGTACCGTTTTCCATTTGATGGCTTATGCCAACGAGTACAAAACCATCATCCAAGAAGCCAGACTCTACGTGCAACACGTGGAAGTGTTACCTAAAGTGGGAAACGACATCAGCCACTCGTTGAGCAGAATGATTGCCAAGTATCCGAAAACCTTCACCATTGCCGCTGAACTCCGATCCGAGATCGAAGATCATCTGTTCCAAGGACAGTTACGCAAACGTTTAATCATTGTTATCGTCAGCAACGAAGCCCTCAACGGAGCCGTCACTACCAATCCTTTCGAGTTTAGCGCTACAGAGTGTCCAAGATCGAAGTCAGTCTCGATGGCAAGACCTTGTGTACCAGACACTTCGAGCCTGGGTTTACCGAGATTAATTACTTGAGATCGTACTTGTCCCAGTTAATGACCAACAGCGGCCACGGCACTTCGTACGACGATTATGCAAGAGGCTACACTTTGTGGGTCTTTGATTTCACTCCAGACCAAGGCATCGACGAGGGACATTTCCACCGTATAAAATCTGGCGAACTGCGTGTGGAACTTCAGTTTGCAGAAGCTCTAACCGAGATGGTGAACGTCATCTTGTGTGCCGAAATCGACAATGCTCTAGAAGTCAACTGATTGAGAGAAGTCATTCTAAACTATTAGAAGTTATGGAAGACTCTTATCCCTCCTTGAATGGTGGAGACTCCTTGGAAATGGAATAGGAGGATATCGTGGAAGCAGAATCCAAAGACAAAGACGAAGAGGGGATGGCCATGTCCAGATGGCCAGAACAAGAACAACATTTAGTCTCCTGTTTTGCCAAACACCTGGCGGAAGAAATTACAGTGTTGACCAAGAAACATTGCTGTGGATGTCAAAACGATCATCCCAGTCAAATTCAACACGATAAATGTCTGATGATGAGTCAAGAAGAAAATTGGACGAGTATCTGGACGAAGCTTGTGGTCTCATCTCGGAAGAAGCAGTGTTGCATCAATGTTTTAAAGACTTGTTTGATCATTCCTCCCCTCTGCTGACTGCTCTAGAAATCCGTCGCATCGAATCTCTCTTGGCCCAGAGTACGGAGACGAAGCGAAGAGACGATTACTTGACAGAGATTTTCAAGCAAAAGGTCAGGATTGAACTGATGACTTATCATTACCTGTGAAAAAAAGAAAAAAGAAAACAAAATGGGTACCTGGAAACTTTATTACCTTTTGAAAAACAGTTCGTACACCGCTTCCTGGAATCCTGTCCTGTGCGCTTAAGATGAACTTCCTCGTCGCAAACATAAAGACCATCAAGCTTATGTCATCAACACGGATGTAAGTCATCTCCCAGAAACCCACTGGGTAGCCGTCTACCTTCCCCACGATGTCTGTGAGGAGCATTTTGATTCGTATCGATTGCTGCCTTTGGAAGACGACATCATTGACCTTATAAGAAAAAATTCCCAGACGACACGATTCAATAATGTGAAATTACAAGGCACATATTCCATGGTGTGTGGACAATATTGTGTGTATTTTCTTCATCAACGCATTCTTGGATATCCCTTAGAACATTTAGTGACTTATTTTGATCGTGACTCTTCCAGAAAGGATGAAAAAGTAGATAGATGGTTCTGTGACCATTATGGATATCTCCTGTCTTTAGGTAGGAAACGTAGTGTACATCAATGGCCAAATGACCTCCATCCTTGGAAGTTTAACTTGACTTCACAACGTTGTCAACCTCGTTAAAAATGTGCAATTTGAAAAATGTGTTGATGTTATATTATGTGTTGATGGTTTGTTGGTTGAATAAAAATGTGATCAAAAAATTATTGTTAGTGGTTTGTTTTAAAAACTTTTTATCACTATCTATGCATTTTGATTTCTCTCTATCCCTCACCATGAGATGAGCTATAACGTTAATGCCAAAAATCCGTAGGGTGTTTTTTTAGGACCTCGCGTTCCATATTTTTGATGGTGGTGTGGGTATTGTTAGTTTTTGTGTAAGGGGTGTTTTCCTTCACGCACGTGCTTCAGGATATAAAGTGTAGCGTTCGTCAGTCTGGCTACCCATCGTTGTCGTATCAACAAGACAAAAATGAGTAGAATTGCCAAACTTTTAGAACTCCAGATGCACCTGGAATATGCCGGGCGAATCCTGGATGAGTTGGCTATGGAGGCGATCCAGGAGGAAGCCAAAATTGAAGAAGAGGAGGAGAGGAAAAAGAACGAAGAGGAGAAGTAAACAGTTTTGCCTCACCTGATGCTAAGGCAGACCTGTGAGGTCAAACCCCAAGTGAGGACGCCATCACCACCACAACGTCAGCCACCAGTACCACCACAACTACCAACGAGAGCCGCTGTCCCCCAGACAAAAAACTGGGAGGAGGAGTTGGAGAGGCAGCGGGAAGAGTGGGAGCCGCAGCGTCCCCCAAAAGAAAGGAGGCAACAGCAGCATCCACAGGCAGGCCGTAGAATCGTGAGGAACAGACACTTCAGAATCCCACAAACTAAAGAATAATACTCAGGCATATCTTCGCAGATATCCAGAGTAAACCTGGTTAAGTAGAATAATATATTTAATTGCAAAATTCCGATCTAATTTGTATTAGAACCATAGATAAAATGTATTCTTTCATGCCAATAATAATGATATTGTAGGTCTTCCTTTCGTATATATATGTTCATATTTTGAGCCAATGCTTGACCAAACAGCATCTAATCTTGCCACGAATTTGGTTTATAAATGTAACCAACAAAACACATTCTTTGTGTATTTAGGCTTTAAGACAGTTCCGATGACAGCAGTATTAAAACAAGCAAGTACGTATGATTATGATAATAGTGGAACGTGCACACAATTCATTTAAACGTTAAAGTAGCACCAGTCCTCATTGGCCTACATGTCACTTTAAGTAGATGTAAAAATAAACATTTAAAGGCTAGTGCGGAAACAATGTCTTTACAAAAACATTTTCATTTCTTTGGCAAGGTTATGTGCATTTATTTTGAATCAAAATGATAACGGAACTAGTTACCTTAAGGTACATAGAGTTCATACAATGATATGCAACTACATGTTTGGTGAGAAATTGTACACATGCTGTAAATGAGACCTAACGTTAGTCGAATCTACCTTAAAGGTCACTACCATTATGATATTACCTCTCTTCAACAATTAAATCTTTAGGAGTTTTGCATCAAACATGTAGAAGAAATCAACCTCTTTAAGGCGAACAATTGTTTCCAGAGGCTACTTGTTTCACTTGCCAGAGGTGGCTGTTTAAGAGGGGTTCTCTTGCCAGAAGTGACTGTTTAAGAGGGATTCTATTGTATTAATCTATTTCGACGTAATCACACAAGCAAAACCAGTATGGAAACAAATTTATTTTATACAGTAGAAACAAAGTTTAGACTACATGTAAATTAAGCGCAGTACCATTTTCAGTGCAGCCAATGAAGGCCAAGCAAACATTTGCCTGGCATATGTCGGTTTATTAAGTAAAAAGAACCGAAATCATATTGCGGAAATATCTCATGTATTAGCTGACAACTCTATTTCGCACTG
Source organism: Megalonaias nervosa (assembly GCA_016617855.1). Taxonomy (NCBI): domain Eukaryota; kingdom Metazoa; phylum Mollusca; class Bivalvia; order Unionida; family Unionidae; genus Megalonaias; species Megalonaias nervosa. The sequence continues at coordinate 83,859 of JAECUM010001042.1, read as the reverse complement.
CAATTTATCACTACAGGTACGTTTAACAATAAAAATTGCGCAGATATCATTTTTACCCAATTTTAGTATTGAGTGTATTATTTTAAGGTATTGAATTTGGAAGCCTCTAAATATCTTAGGTTATTCTTCATCACATCAGAAACGACCTCAATATTATATAAAAGGGTTTGTAAAACTTACTGTGTTTTGTATTTACCCGCATTTCTTGAATAAATAGCATTTTCACCACACCAAGAAAACAAATTTTCTTGAGTTCCTTGATATAGACTGTAATATCTCATGTTATTATACCCCTTCTATAATAGCATAAGGAGGGCCTATTGTTTTCCTGCGAACCATGACAATCTACAACTTTATTACCTGTAAGTCATAAATAGATGAGATTTTCTATTTTTAGGCAATTACAGCAATGTTCAATTACACATTTTTCAAATTTTTGTTAAACACTTTTTGACCAAAACGCGCTCAAGGAAGATACGAAATTTTGTAGGCATACAGGTATGTAAATCTCCATGACCTGCTTACAGTTTCAGTTCTTTGCAGCATTCTCTTTTCAAATGTTTATTATTTGTTGAGTGGAATAGAAAAGGTTTAGACATTTATTTGGTAGAAACGTTTAGTACAGTTGAAAAAGACAAGTTAGACAAAATTGTTCAGGTGTATTGGTATGCAGATGTAGACGATTTGATTATATGTTCAGGCTGCTACGGCAATTTTACCTTTTGTTTTACACATTCTTGAACTGTTTGGACTTAGACCTTTCTCACATAAACAACTTCAGCATTTTTGAGCAATAGTTACGGGAGGTAGTGAAATTTTGAGTTTTAGTATTAATATGTGTGGTCATATGTAGATAACTTGATTAGATTGTGATGTGATTATATGAAGATTGTATCAATTGTGGACACATCTGAATGGATTGGACATATATTCAATTGGTCTGCATTGGGTTAATGCTTGTCTTTTAAGCTCAAATCTATATGATAAAAAGATATCTGTAAACAATATGACATATTTGATTCATTGCTGTTACAAACATTGTCTATTTTAACTTCCTTGTTGCAAGCACATTCTCTACCTGAAACAAAAATAACAAGACATCGCCAGCTTCTGCCTGCCAATATAGGATATTTTGTCATAGCATCCTGGCACTCTTTCTTTCGATGCACTCTCTCTCTCTGCCATGAAACATATTTCAAATGCTGTCAAGAGTGCATCGTTTTCTTCTTCTGTCCATTTCTTCTTGGTTTCTTTTCCTCTGTAGAGAGAAAGTAAATAGAGATAAAAAGGATAAATGACAATAACTAAATTATATTTTAATGGGAATAATAAAGACTCTATTATAAGAGTTCATCCCATTATTAAATAAAGGGCTACTCAGTAGTACAGGTACCATATTCCCCGAACTTGTGAATTAGAAATTTTAGTCTTAACGTCATAGCGTATGCTGGCTTCAGTATTGTTTTCTTCCCTTTAGCATATTCCATCTCCATGATATTAGTTTCCTTTTAGAACGTTATACCTGGCATGTTATTTTTCTTATATGGTTTACAAATGTTATCTGTGGTAAGCTAGTTCAATAATGAAGATGTAAAATACACTGCTGGATTAACATCACTGATATTTATAACTGAACTACTTTAATAATAATAATAATAATAATAATAATAATAATAATAATAATATTATTATTTATTATTATTATTATTATTATTATTATTATTATTATTATTGTAAGAATCGTGATGCTGCTAGTTTAGTTCCATGGGTTTGGATCCCTTAATAAACTCCTTGATACACTTGCTCCAAACATGCATGGATTGGTTTGTTTGATGGGGTCAATCCTTGTACGGAAGGTTCGTTTGCACAAGGAACAAGGGATGATTTGCACATCTCTAGGAGGGTTGATGGCACGGGCTTTTCTGGCTTGCCTCCTCAGCTCTGCAGCTGCTGTCCTGCTAGATTCGCACAACATGGAGCCTTTGTGCACGGAGAAACACCAAGTGACTCGATCGCTTGCTGTTTGCTCCCAGGTATCAGGGTTTATGTTGAACGCTTTCACTGCAGCTTTCAGATTGTCTTTGAAGTGTTTCTTCTGACCTCCGTGGGATCGCTGTCCTTGCTGTAGCTCGCAATAAAAGAGTCTCTAGGCAGCCGGTGGTCTGGCATGCGTACAACATGTCCCTCCCAGCGTAGCTGGGACTGTATCAAGATGGTGTAGATGATGGGGAGACCTTCTTGGGCGAGTACCTCAGTGTCTGGAACCTTGTCCTGCCACTTTATGTTGAGGATTTTCCTGAGACTTGTGGTATGAAAGTGGTTCAGCTTCCTGGCGTGGCGTTGGTACACCGTCTACGTTTCGCATACGTAAAGTAGTGTGGGGAGCACAACTGCCCTGTAGACCTTTAGTTTGGTCTGGATGATGACGCCTCTTATATTCCAGACGTTGGCATACAGTCTGCCGAAAGTTGCAATGGCTCTGGCAGTGCGGAGATGCACCTCGTCGTCAATAGTGACGCTCACTGACAGTGTGCAGCCAAGGTAGGTGAAGCGGTTCACTACGTTGAGGTTTTGGCCGTTGACGGTGATGTTCGGCTCAACATAAGGCTTTCCAGGGGCCGACTGATTCAAGACTTCAGTCTTCTTGGTACTGATGGTGAGACCAAAGCTTGTTCAGGCGCTGGAGAACTTGTCAACGCTGCGTTGCAAGTCGGATTCTGAGCCAGAGCTGAGGGCGCAGTCATCAGTAAATAAGAATTCCCTGATGGTGTCTGTCATAACCTTGGTTTTCGCTTGAAGTCTCCTGAGGTTGAACAGTTTTCCATCTGTACGGTACCTGATGCCGACTCCATCATCTCCGTCTCTGAAAGCATCAGTCAGGATGGCGGAGAACAATAGACTGAACAATGTCGGTGCCAGAACACAACCTTGCTTGACGCCATTGGTTACTGGGAATGGCTCAGATGTTTCTCCATTGTCCTGGGCTCGTGCCTGCATGCCGTCGTGGAAATGCTGCACATTAGATATAAATTTTCTCGGGCATCCGTACTTGGCCATTACCTTCCACAAGCCTTCCCTGCTGACAGTATCAAAGGCTTTTGTCAAGTCGACGTAGATGGAGAAGAGATCGGCGTTTTGCTCTTGACATTTTTCTTGTAGCTGCCTCGGCCGGAGACGGAGTTGAGTGCAGTGGATGACCAGGACGTCCTACGTGTCTCGTCGTGCTCTTAGCGCTCCACGGCGCTTTGCTGGGAATCGCCTTTCTGCCCACTGACCAGTTGGTGGTTCCTCCGCGGAGGCTGCCGAATCCAGACTTCACATGCTAGGTAGACAAAGCATAACTCACCGAGGGTTTAGGACCAGTCGGGTACCCTCAGCCTGGTTTAGCCGGCCAGTCGAGGCCATTTTCCGCGATGTGGCCGCTGAGCATGCCACAGCTTCTTGGAGCCACAGGTGAATGCTGAGTGCCAAGTGGGGACAAAAAATGGGCGAGCTACCTGCGAAGGAGTACGATTGCTTCCCCCAACCAGAGGTGCTTCCCCTTCCTGGACACCCTATACATCCCATAATGAACATACGAATGAGAGAGGACTCAAACTCCTTGACTTCCCCATCTACACTAACCCAGAGCTAATTAGCAGCCATAACTTATCTAGAAGAGGCATATTTCAGACGGAAAACTTCACGAATGGACTGAGCGCATCTTGCTGAGGAATCGCTTCCGGTCTAGGGTTAACATTGCCATAACACGTAGCTTCCCAGTAGCTTACATGGACAGCAGTCATGACCTGCTGAAGACGACTGATAGGCTAGGATCAACTTTGAACTTTAAAAGCTTAAAGATGAAAACGTTGCTCAAGCGTTTGACGCAGCAATAGGCAAAAAGTTACACTGCTCACAATTCATGGTGCTGAGAAAATCGACTTAGACTTCTTGATCACCACCTGCACCACGGCAGTAATAGGCATTGCCAGCGAGATGCTTGGCAAGTGTGGTACTCACAACAATCTGCAACAAATATCTGGCAAACAGTAGAATGACCATCCCTATGGACCCAGTCTCTGATCGTCACTCTTCGTTTTAGAAAGTGAATATGCAGCTGTGCAAGAAGTACCAAACGATCAGCCTCATAAGTCATCCAAGCAAGGTTATGCTTAAAATAATCCCCAACAGACTGAAACCCCAAGCTGAGCACACCATTCCTGAAGCACAGACAGGTTTCAGAGAATGAAGTATCACTGTATAGCAGTTCTTCGAATCTTAGAATCTTCTGTGAACAAAAAAAAATCTGCAGCATCGAAAAGACCTCTATCATGTCTTGGCTGACTTTCAGAAGCTTTTGGACACGGTATGGAAGGCAATCTTATGGGCCACATAAGCGCAGCATAAATGCAAAATTAATAAACACCTATAACACCTGTATAATAAGGCAAGTAGCGCAGTTGTTGTTATTGGCAACATCGGATATTTGTTCATGACCACAGTCGGAGACTGACAGTGGTGTCATCTCTCACCCACTCTCTTCAGCATCTACCTGGAAAGAATCATGTCTGAATCCCTTATGCCCTGGAATACCATGTGGGTAGAATTAGTGCTGGAGGCAGAACAATCTCCAAACTGCGCTTTGCTTATGATACCGATGGCTTAGCGGGAGATGATCAAGAACTGGAAACATTAGCGAACCGTTTTTAAACAAGAAGCAATAAGGTATGGGATGGAGATCAGCGCTGAAAAGACCAAGCTAATGACAAACAAATCGAGTGGCATCCGAAAGGAAATAGGAGTGAATAGACAGAAGCTCAACCAAGTTATAAGCTTCAATTACCGCCTCTGATGAAGGTTCAAAACTAATGTTCTTTATGGGGTTGTTCCGACAACAATTGTTCTGGCTAGACTGAAGAATATTCGGAAGGACAGCAACATTATGTTCAGGTACAAGATGCAATTGTGAGATAGGAAGATCTGCTCACCACCGTAAAGATAAGCAATTTAAGATGGTATGTCACGTCTTGCTCTCATCTGGTCTGACAAATGCAGTCCTACAGGGCACAATGAGAGGGAAGAGAAAACGAAGCAGACGGAAGATGAGATTGGAAGACAACATCACATAGTGCACAGGCGTGGACTTTGCAAAATCCCAGAGAGCACTGGAGAACAGTTTACAATAAAGAGATATTTCGCAAGGTCATCAGTGGCGTCCCTACGACAAGCCAGCTTAAGGGAGAAATGAAAAAGTGAAATAATGATGCTGACAAATGTCCGAGAAGAAGAGTAAGTTAGCTCTTTGGAATCGGATTAGATAATACTATCATAAAGTTTGAAAGACTGATGTATTGAATTAGAGTTCTATGTTGACGTATTATAGATGTCCTCTTTTAAAGCTTTTCATTGTGACATACTAGATTATTTTAGATCAAGAAGCCGTAGTAGCTCAGTTGGTAGAGTGTCTGACTCACAATTGAATGATCACAGTTTCAACTCCATGATAGGCTGCTTCGGTGTGTCATTTGGAAAGTCACTTAGCTAACAATTATTGTTGCATGATATAGCCAATAATATGCTAAAATTGACGTAAAACCCACAAACGTCATACACAATTTGTTTGGTCAGTTTTCATATTATGTTATGCAATTTAATGTATCGTGTCTACTCACTTTGGATATTTAAAGGACACAATGGAAAGATAAATAAACGTCAGTCATCAAACATACATGTCTACTCTAAACAAACCAATATACTCTATACAAAAATAGACCTTTTACATATGCTATAACATTTCTTGAGAGACAGCGAACACTGTTAATCAATAGTGAGTGAAGAGGATTAAAGTTGCAATGGCGATTTAATCAGTGTCGTATCTTAGGCTGTTCTTTTAAAACAGTGTAAATTATGCGTTTTGTGAGCCCAACTTTGTACTAACACAGTTCCAAGTGCGCTATATGTAGTGGAGTCTTCTAAATTACATTTAAAATTATATTTTATGAGTCCAATGTAAGACGAAGACTGACACAAAACAAAGCAAAAACGAAATATCTTCGCCGTGTTCATTCACGAAGTTTTCTTTGAAATAGCTTTTCTCTCAGTAAAAAAAACTGATTGTAGACTATGCATGAAAAAATAAAAAAAATGTTGGATACATGAATAAATTAGGGCCTGATCTAGACGACAGACCTTCGCAACCCCACAAACCACTCCCCATCTACAAAGCAGACCTTCTCAACCAGTCCACCACCTACGCTTTGAAAAGATCACAGTTAGAGGGAAGTACATGATAACGTTTTATATGCTTATCTTTCGGCGGAGTGTATACAATTATCACTCTGTTTCTCCGCCTATCTCTCCATCTGTTCAAAACTCTTAATAGTGTTTTTTATTTCCTTTAAGGCACGATAACTTTAGTTTTCGGCATCTACAGTTACCAAAATTAAGAATGGCGACACATCCGTTGTTTTCGTGTCACTTGCGTTTTCCACAGTGATCTTCCCTAGCGTTGCGTTCAAAAGCTATCTGGAGGGTTTCTGGAAAGGATACCTCTACCGCCGTCTGGTAGGCCATTTCGTCCTTGGCTACGATCTCTTACAACGCCTATCTCGATTGTGTCAATGGTGCTGTATGCACGCGGTCGGGGATATATACTACTTCGTCCGAAGGTTTGGTTCGTTTAGGATAGAAGATATGTGCCCAAGCAAAGCATGCTTTTTGTTTGGTCAGGAGCTCAATCTGTTTGAATGTTCTACCCATGTCCATTTTGGTCGTCCTGAAGACAGTATGTACTATGTCGGAATTTCGGACTTGCGTTTGTCGAGTTGGATGGCTCCCATAGCTTACTTGGCGGACCTCGTCTAGCCGATCGTCCATATCGTCTTTCAAATGATATATACAACGTCTCACTTTGATAGGTACCCAAATCCTTAGAAGTCCTCAATGAAGACATGAAAGTGTTCTATTGTTTGATCTATACCTCAGCCCTCTTACCGGCTAGACTTCTATTTCTTAAATGGCTATCCGGACTGTTTCTTGTCTTGCCATGGCTCTCGTACTGCCCCGATACCTCTGGAGCACTGTATTTTGCTACAACAACATTTCTGTAATTGATTGTCGAGTTGCTTGCCTTCTTTTAGTTGTCGAACTTGTTTTAATAATTGAGGGGTCTCAATATTTTCTACAAGGTCACGTATCCAATCGGTTGTTGAGTCTATCCTATAGTTTTAGATGTGGGGATATTGCGGTACGTGTGTTGGCGCATCGCTAACTGTGGTATGTGAGCTGGTCGCTATGAGCTCTCTGTAGCCGGGTCCAAAAAAGCCAGGGTTACTCTAAGGAATCTGGGCGGCCGGTGGTATTCGGGCTAGTTTCTAGTCATGGGAAGCTTTGTGTGGTATCCGATTGCTCTAGGAGTTCTAGAAACCACTTGGAGGCCTCGATGGAAAAAAATACGTGCATGTCCTGACCAATTTTCCGATTATAAATTTAGCCCGCTATGACAGCCCTGGTGTATTGCTATGTATGCTGTGGTACCTACCGTATTTCTAATTTTGTCTTTATGATCATTTCTGGTTAGGAGGGAATGTGCTCTTGTTCTAACGTTACTTTAATGGAGACGTTTGTCCCTTTGAGTGACCTAAGCTTAGGATGTTCTTCGCTAAAGTCCTTGCTGAAGTGCCGTCGGATACTAGACAGCCATCTCAACAACAAGTATTAATTCATTATACTTTATAATTTATAACCGATATTTGGTTGACTCCAACATACAGGTGACACACTTCGATACAAGGACGTCCCCTTTTGTGTTAGCGTCAAAAACAGATTGCCCAGACCTCATGTAGTTATAAAAAAAAAACTTGTGCTGAGCGTTACAGATCGTATCCTCGTTTGGTCAGTATTTCTTTTTATTGTACCATACATAACAATATACACATCCCATATGCATCAGTCCAAAAACGGAGTAAATAAGAAATAACATGATTCAGATTAGATATGCAAGCACAGACAAATATGTATCAGATATTTCCTTTTAGCATAATAAAGATGATCGATTACGTTTTTTTAAAGACAGTATTGATACACTGAAATTAAAGCTGATAATTTAAGCATATATTTCATTAAGAAAACGAAGATTCGATATCTGTCTAACATGTGGACGACTTTAAATATTAATTTGGATATTTTTAAGAAGAAATTTCTAAACAATATTGTTCCATTTTCTTCTCGTCGTTTTCTACTTGAACGTCGGAAAAATTTCCATTATGAACAGCCATACACTTACTTGCATGTGCCCAGTCATGAAAAAGGCTCAACAACATTGTAACTATATGTAATTCTTAAAATAATAAAATAAAATAGAGACAGTCATACATATAATTATATTGTTATAAAGAATATACAATTTATCAATTTAACAAAACAAAACAACAACAAATATTTTATACAATTTTATATATTGCATGGTATTAAGGCCATTAGGATACAAAGTATCTAACTTATGAATCCAGTATGTTTCTTTTATGAGTCTATTCATGTCTCCATGTACAATATCTATTGGCATGAAAGAAAAATCGAGTAGAGAGTGATTATTGGTATTAAAATATGTTGAAATATTAGAGGAAAACTGAGGATCTCTGTAATGTTTTGTATGAAAGCGATGATTATTCATTCTCTTAGAAACTTATTGAAGTGTTTGTCCAACATACTGCATGTTACATTTTTTACAGGTTATCAAATAAATCACATTAGTTGATACGCAGTTAGTGTTATAACGTAGAGAAAATACCTCTTTTTGTATTAGCGCTACTGAAAGAAGTACTTTCTCTTTTGTTTGCACATTGGAGAACGTCGGTGTCTATTACATTTAGATGACGAAAATTGTCTTTTTTTATTTTCTGTCTGTTTAGTTCTAATTAGAAAATCTTGCAAATTCTTGGATCTTCTATAAGCAAGAATTGGTTTGTTGTTGTAAAGTGATTTTACGCTGTTTTTATTTCATACATTTAGGAGACTCCAATATTTATTAATTATAAGGCATATATTAGGTAATGAATGATTATATTGTATTGTGAAAGGAATTATATTTTTCTCTATTGTACATTTTACTGTGTTCAAAGCCTCATGTTGAGTAAGATTACGGGCTTTGTTCAGCGCAGAATCAATTTAATGTGTAGGATAATTTCTGTTTTGGAAATATGTTTTTAATTCATTCAACAAATTTTGTAATTGACAATCATATGAAATAATGCGTCGGTATCTTTTGGTCTGGCTATATGGTATACCGTTTTTACATGACATGGGATGACATGAAGAATATTCCACATATTGGTGGATATTAGTTTCCTTGACATGAATATTTGTAGAGATAGTGTTATCAATATTTTTTATTACATTTACATCTAAAAGTGAAACAAGCGTACTAGATGCAGTGTAAGTAAATTTAATTGTCGGGTGAAAATGATTTAGGCGATCAATGATTTTTTTCTTCATTTCTTCAGGTGAATGATTCCAGATCATAAATATGTCATCTAAAAATCTAAACCAAACAGATGGATTAAACTTTTCTTTTTGAAGAAAATCTTTTTCTAATTTACCCATGAGAAAAGAAGCGTATGAAGGAGCCATAGGACTACCCATTGCTGTACCCATTATTTGGATGTAATTTGTATTATTAAATTGGAAATAATTATTTTCCAGGATAAGTTTTATTATTTGACACATATCTTCACTAGATAGTGTGCTATTATTAGGATTGTTATCAAGAAAATACCTACACGCTTCAATACCATCTGTATGCAGAATGTTGGTATATAGTGATGTTACATCTAATGATACCAGGATTGAGTTATCAGATAGCTGTGGAATAGACTTCAACTTTTTAACGAAATCAGTAGTATCTTTAATGTATGAAGGAAGTGATTTCAATAAAGGTTTTAAAACACTATCAATAAATTTGGATATGTTTTAATTATATGAATTACAGCCTGATATAATGGGTCGTCCTGGATAATTTAAAGGTAAATTACGGTCAGGATTTTTATGAGTTTTTGATAATATGTAGAATTGAGGTGTACGTATATCAAGAGGGAAAGTATCAAATTCCTAATATACGGAATTATTATTATTAGCGATCTCATTAATGCATGTTAAAATTTTCGATTTAATTTCTACTGACGGGTCTTCGTTAATATGTTTGTAGTACTTTTCATCATTTAATTGACGTTCAACTTCTTTAACACAATCGTCTTGATTCATAATAACAATAGTGTTTGATTTATCAGCCTTTTTAATCACTATACTGTCGTCATTCATTAGATTACATAAAGACTTAATTTCGTCCTTAGAAATATTACTATAATATCGCTTTTGATGATTCCCATGTAATATCTTTATTGTGATCGCGTCAATATAAAAATCGAAATAGGAATCACGTCCACTAGGTGGTGTAAAGGATGATTTAATTGTGTTGAAATAACCCATTTTATTAGAGTGAAAAGAATCAAATTTACCCTCTGAATTGCTGTATGCTTTATCATTAAAAAATTGTTTTAATTTTATGCGTCTAGAAAAATTAAAAATTTCTTCAGCTAATTTAATTTTATTGTGATATTTCGGTTTGGGACAAAATTTTAGCCCTTCGCCTAACAGTATATAGTCATTATCAGTTAATCTTCTACGTGAGAGGTTTAACACGATTTCTTTACTTCTCTTAATTTGTTTTCTTCGCTTTTTTCTTTTTTCCACTCTCTACTACTTTTTAATCTATGGAACCTCCCATTCTTTTGTCTTGTGATGTCCTCTCTATTAGTCCTTGTAATATCTTTACCAGGTTTGTCAATGTCTTTCTCATGGTCACTGTTTCTGATTCCACCCCCACCCCACCCAACTCCCGTTTTACGGCTTCTGCGTATGTCTTCTTTGTTGTGCCCTGGGGAGTCAAGCCTTTTCGCTGTTGTTCATCATGTTGATTCTTGTTTGAATTTACAAAATTCCTATATATGTTGACTCTTTGGTTTACTGCTGTTTTGGGAGGTGCTATATGTGTATTACTGTTCTTTGCTGTAGTTTCTCTGGGTTTTGAATACTTCCTTTCCTGTCGTTCCTTACTCTGTTGTTGTGATGATTTGTTGCTTTTCTGCTGCTGCTTTTTCGGTTGTTTATGGATTATATGCTGTTCTTAAATTTTTCAACTTGTTGACCTTTTTCTTCTTTACTCTTTCGTAAATTGTTCAGGTTTTCATTCTGCTTCAGAAGTATATTATTTTTCGTTGATTCTGTTTTCTGATATACTTCTTGATCGAAATTGAAAAGGCTTTGCCCATCTAGTTTCTTCTTCAGTTCATCCCTTACATTTTCCATCTGTGTTCCTAAGTTTAGTGATCTTTTTTGTTGTTCGTCTGCTGATCTATCGCATATGCACAGAATTATCGGCGTTTGTTTTGTTTTTTATCCCAGCTATGTAATTCTTACACATTTACATCACAGTCAAAACAGCTGCTCCTGTATTCGATGTGTTACCTTAATGTTGCAAACATGTGTCAGTTGTATCGTCCGAGTTTATAAACATTTTCGAGTCATCAGTAATATTAATAGACAAATTAAAAGTTCCTTACTTAAACGCTGAAATTGAGATCGATTTTGGGTAAGTTCGGTTGTTAAAATTGTTTATATTGTAGAATGTATCTTCCCTGTGTCTCCATTGCCGTGTCTGGGAACTATACCTATTAATTTTCTGGTTCACTTTACAAGCCGTCCGGCTTCATTAAAGTAAACAGATTTGCAAAGATTTAAGTTTTGAAATAAACATGGGGTAAAGTTTTTAACCAACGTGGGGGCATTTTCAACAATGCTTTAACGTTTTGTCATCAATCCCTGAGTCTTTTGTACTTTACATTTTTAAACTGTCAATTCAAGATTGTAGCAGCAAAGTCCTTGGTCTCTCTCTTTCTCTCTCTCTCTCTCTCTCTCTCTCTCTCTCTGCCAAGTTTGGTGTCACTGTGCACGCAAGCATCATCTGGGAAGCCATTGTCACACATTCTGTCCAACATATTGTTTTCAACCTCAACTCACTCTAATTTCTCGGCGGTAGATACCGGTAGATACCGCGAAGTGCCCATAAATTGCTTGTCGCTACTTACGTCAATATCCCATTATCCCCTACGGCAAAAGCCGCGATGTTCAGCGCATATGACTGCATTTCTACCAATTACAAACTTTATGAATAATATAAAATGTATTGCAATTAATCATTCAACATATTCTATAAGTGGGCTATAATTGAATCTTTTAAATTGTAAAAGTAGTTACAAACTATGAAATTTTAGATGTGCGATATGGAATAACAGATTGAATATCTGTATCGTATTCCGTATCAGCTATGCAATTAAAATGGGTATGAAATATAAATATGTATTATATAGTTTCATATTAACACAGAGAAAAAACTTCAGTTATGTTTATTAATGGATAGACCTCAGATGGAGAAAAAAGCAAACTGAATAGCTGGTTTTGCAAATATAGTAAACAACACTTTGTTCTAGTAAATTGGTATGATTTATGCACGTATTCTTGAGAAGAAAAAAACCCAGCTCTGATTGTACTGTTTATCTTTTATTTACAAGAGCTATTTGTGTTTTGAAAATAAATACCGTAGTTATTGTAATGGGGGGGGGGGGGTATTGGAGTACTATTAGCCTTAATACCATCGTCCTAACAATCCCGCAAAAACCAGCCTGAAAATGGACTAGGGTCCCAGCAACAATCCTGAAATGTAACTTCCTATCTTCATGGGACTAATAGCGTACTGTTTTCATTTTTTTGACATACCATAATGGATATGTATTGATCTACAAGCCTCGACAGGTTAGGAATTTATGTTGCTTTGTAAGGGGACTGGTGGTATTAGAAAGGGGAATACTATTAGAATAATAACGATATATATCAAAATATGAACGATTAAAATATGATTGTAGTAAAAATGTTCTATATCAATACTGATGTTGTTTATTGCCAGACATGGCTGGTGTAATTAAAATTTTCGCTATGATTGCAACAATGGTGACTTTGTATTACTGCATGCAGTTTTACAGCACTACCACCACCACCACCCCTAATTATTATTATCATCATCATCACCACCCTTTCATTTTATTTTTCAGTTATTTCTTTCTTTTCTTCTTTTCCTATTTGCTTTTATTTTTCACATAAAATCTAGGGTTTGTATAGCTTATGTTTTTGATCAGAAGTTAATATTTCTTCTTCAACTTTTTGTTTTCTATGTTTTTCCTAAGAATTAAAAATACCATCCAAATACATCAAAGTTAATTTTCTCAACGCTGTAACAGCCAGGCTTACATTTATTTAAAATATGTGTATTTACTTGCATGATAACATAACTCTTCTTATAATAAGTTAATCGAAGAAGCCTTTTTTCTTATAACAGATGCCATATATGATTGATCTATTATACCGCTATTCGTGAGGTAAAATGATACCAATGTGAACCACAGTCTGGTTTAAAAAAAAATTTAATTTCAATAATTTATATAACTTTATTGCATAAATGAATGCAAACAAAGAGAACAGAAATATACATCTGTAATGGTTTGTTAAAAAAATGAATATAATACGTGTCTGCCATCCACACGGTTTATATGGATTGTAAGATTGCCTGTAAGGAGTTGAGTGAACCATCTGTGACATTCAGCTTTCAGAACGTTTACAAAAGATACGAGTTCACGGAGTACATTTTCCAACACGGGTAATAATAAATCACTTGTGCTGACTTCCAAGGAGGTCGTGGTTTATTCAGAAAACTGTTTGCATTTAAGTGATAAAATCTGTTCGCACTGGCGTCACAGCTCACCAAATATTGAATTACTTTTCAGCCTATTTATATAAAGGAACAGTCAAGATGCATTGATAATATGAAGACGTACTATTGATTGCAATAATAGTAAGAAATAGTTTAGTGAAGAAGTGTCCATTATGCAACTCAGTTTATCTATTCACATTCTTGTCTTCATAATATATAATTAAAGATAGCTACACCCTTCTCCCAGGGTTCCATTGATACAAGTAATTGAGAATTTATACAGGTTTAAGGCCTGGATAAGAGTGTATTCATTTTTCATTGCTAGAATATTAACATGCACCAGATCACTTGTTAAAGCGTCATGCACGTTAAATAAAATTGCCGTTTTGGATACCAACCAAGACTAGCCAAACTGTATCTTAGGAAACGTACTAAATCCAGTATCTGATACATCATATAGCTTCAAAAAAAGTGTTAACGTACCGTTGAAACTAGCTACAGGAAAACCAAATGATATGTTCTAATATAATATAACATGCTTAATTTTGTAAGAATGTTCGAAATTAAATATATTTGCTGATTTATGTAAAACATCTTTAAGATCGTTTTGATCTTGCTTCGTACTGTTAGATGCAGCTGTATCATTGCCATGTTAATAATGCAGCCTTAAAATTGCCTGGACATGCGAATTTAGTAACAACTTCCTGTACCACAGTCAAGATCATTTACACAGTTCCTGATTGTGTGAAAATTTACATGCAGTAAACTAAACGTAGCCCTTTGCACAAATAGATGCCCCTGCCTTAGAAAATACAACTGTTTACTCAGCAAAGATTCCTATACATTCTTTTAATTTTAATCCATATGACGTTGTGGACTTTCAGAGACAAAACTATTGTGATAATGTTCTAATTCGTTTCTTGGAGAAGAATGCACATATTTAGAAATAAAACAAGTACTTTACAATTTATTCAAAATAATCCTAGTGCCAAAATATTAATAAAATTGTTGGTACATATACACACAGAAGATTGAAAACGTAAGTAGCTTTTGTGTATTCGGCATTCTCTATTTCTCGCTCTCAGTTTATCTGTCCATCGCTCTACCTTTCTGACTAATACATATTAAACATTAACTTACTTATATAGTATCCGTTACATAATCTAATATCAGTTACACAGTTTTGAAAAAGAAATAACAGAGCACTTATGACAGAACAAAACAGAACATAATTTAACTTTATTGCAGAGCGCTCTGGTGGCCTAGTGGTTAGAGCGTCCGCCTCGGATGCGGGAGGTCCCGGGTTTGAACCCCGGCCGAGTCGTATCAAAGACTTATCAAAATGGTACTAACAGATGCCTCGCTGGGCACTCAGCATTAAGAGGGTGGTGTTAAGACTGGTCGACCTGGTGTCAGGATAATGTGACTGGTGGGACATGATGTTACACGTCTGCGGTTTGATGCCCCAGTTCTAGACATCACTATAAATTGCCACACTGCAGACAACGTAGCGATATGACTGAAAATTGTTAAAGCTACGTTACAAATCCAGATCAAATTGACAACTTCATTGCAAGATTATGTCTAACACTATACATATTAGATTAAGTAGTGATGTAACTTATCGGTTATGGTTACATCGCCGATAGAAATCCGACGGGTATAACAAGATATTTTTGATGAATAGTTTGAACATACCTTGACAAAATGCGATGAAACGGCGATACACCTAATTGTTCTCAAATTACATCGGAACAAAATGATTTAAATATCAGTTATTTAAATTTAGTTGTTCTTATCTGCACGTTATGATTTTCATTATTTTGCGAACCATTAAATTTGTATGTATTAACATTTCTTGAGATACTTATAAGTTATATATTATATTCTTATTTCAGCAACATATCAAAATACTGACTTTGGACAGGATAAGGCAGTTCACGACGTGTATCTGCGAGGCAGATAATTCAAATTATTTTTATATATTTGGCTACGTTTTCATATTTTTTTGCTTCATTAGCAAACATCGGTTGTAGGGAACGTTGTAAACATTGTTCTCTAACTTTCTACAAACATGTTAACAACAGTTCAAAATTAAAATCTTTTTAAATATCCGAAAGCTCAACTTTCAGAGGAATTATAAACACCAAAATGCTAAGGTTGGATATCTGTATATGTCATTCTATCAACGGAGAGTGATGACTGAGATACCCTTTTTCAATAAAGGAAAGCAATTTAAAATCTATCAGCCAATAGGAACATAGTGTAATATAATTTAATACACAATTTTTGAAACGATCCTCTTTTTTTCCAGCAAGATACTTGCCACATTATGGGCATTGTGTTGACGTGCTTTTAAACCCACTACAACTACTACATTACCAAAGATGAACGGCTAATGAATTCCAAATTTATTAAACTTATTTCCTGCTCAGAAAAAGAGCAATAAACTCTTTTAGTAATCACATTTTAAAATGATAAGGCCTTTTGTGTGACTGATAAAATTAAACAAACAACTAATAGTAGAGATTACGTATGTGTTAGTATACATTTTTCAGAAATTATACACGCTAGTGCTTTCAGAAATAATAATAATAATAATAATAATAATAATAATAATAATAAATGTGCTAGTCTTGTCATTTCACAAAGTGTTTATAAGAGTGTCTCCTCACAGATGGAGCGTGGTTTAGTTAACCTGGATCGTAGGTTTCATGCTGTTTTACCCTGTAATGCTGTAATAACTGGACTGCAGTCATTGTAGATGTTCTAACAATACAGCGAAAAGTAGCTTCTAGAAGCTGTAGCAATATAAGTGCGCAAGACTCCTAAATTTCAATACAGGTCAAGAGTAATGTGGATGATAAAAAGTTGAATACATGCAGTACTTCAATAACTGGACTGCAGTCATGATAGACGTTCGAACAATACAGCAAAAAGTCGCTTCCAGAGACTGCATCAATATGAGTGTGTAAGACCACTCAATGACAATATAGATCAAGGGTACTCTGCGTGTTAAATTCAAGTGTAACGTGTACGATGAAATACTGGATATATGTAGTGATTCAATAATTCCGGGTTTTACTGCAGTCATGATAGACGTGCTAACAAAACCACGAACAGTCACTTCCAACGGATATTGCGACAATATAAATATGTAAGACCTCTCAGTGTCAATACAGGTCAAGGGTGCTGTATATGATAAAACGTCGGATATGCCCGCCTCTTTCACTAGGTCTCATATTGTTTTCTTATTCTTCCAAATTTGTAAATGAAAGCTTTATTACAATCGCACCAGGTGCATTAATAAACGACTTTTCTGTATAAGCAATTAGGTGTTTCAGTAGAAACATATTTTAACAGATTGCGCTCCCAACAATGTTTCTTTATCTTATTATCCTGAGGGGAAAAAGTATTAGAAACCATACTAATCCAATTTAGATCAGAAGCTACTAATAAACGGCAAAACTTAAAATTTTAGATCATTATTTTAGTCACGTGTGTATCTACTCTCGATGTAAATACAGATTAGAGCTTTAGCATCTAACTTAGAAGATGTGTTACCTTTGTTCCTAGTGTTAGGACTGTATGTCCATTACTCTGATTCGAGGTGAGGTGGTAGTTTCTAAAACACCATATCAAATGTCACTTTAATTTATATGTAGAGGCTATATAGCTGAAATTATGGAGAGAAAGAAAAATGATTTTACAACATTTTAGATTTCTTAGTAGCCAGCTTAAATGAATTGTAAATAACTTAATGTTATCTCTATTGTTATAATAGCCCGGCAAAGAGCACAGGTAGTGATATTATGCCTTTGTGTAATTATTATTTCTTAAACGTTCGTGAATAAAAAATATCACACTGGATTTATATAAACGAAGACAAAATATTGATCTATATTCTAGCGAAACGAATTTGTATCACCTGAAATGGGATGAGCGGTTCTTCTAAATATAAATATAGAAATACTTGATTACGACGCTATTTGTTGCCATTAGTTCAATGTAATTATTCTTTGGCATCTACCTTCTTGATCAGATTTTGGAAGATACGGGGACGTATTTATTTTAAACGTCTGTATTCTCTTAGCTGTAGTTGTACTATGGACTGTAAACATCTAAGAATACAACATATTTAAATAATTGTACAGTGGGCGTGGCGCTCTTCCTGTAGCACCCTTTCCTGTATTTCAGTCTCCTCTTAATTTTTATAATGAAAGTACTACTCACCGATTTCGTCATTAATTATTTTTATTTCCAAAGAATCGGGTTGCATTCGCTCCCTGATAAGAAATTTGGCATGTTCTTGAGGGGATACTCTTTTTCGTTTCATAGGTGGTTCGTCTGCCTGAAAAGGAAGTGTTATACTTTTTGTAAATACTAGTTTTTGCCATTATTTTCAATGAACTTGAAAATAGTTTTAAGAAAGTCTTCAGAAAAGTTTTGGAAACTGACGCGTACTGTAGATCTGTAAAGTCAAGGTTTCACAGCACTATTTGAGCTGTTATTGCATTCAGTCGTAGTCCCTAAGAAAGTAATTGATACTTTAACTCTGAGTTTTCATTGAGTTTTCATCAAATTTGTGGACAAATGAAGGAAATATAGAAGAAACATAATTAGTTCAGTGATACCTAAGTTGCTCATACAGTATACCATGCAGTGTACTGCTTCAGGAATGCGGTCATGTGACTGCTCATTTGTAGGCATAAATGTTGGCAGATACACAAGGTAATAATGTTGACTATAATATAATTATTTGTTCACACTATTAAACTTGGTATATTATTTGTTTAAAAGATGAATTCAATTTTTACTGAAATAAATTGAATGATGACGGCATATTATTTTCATTACTTGTAAAATTTATGAACATTATTAGTCATAGCTCTCATCAACTCGTCGTGTGATGGCACTAGGACAAAATTTGTTTGCAAAAGATATTATTCATATTCTACTCACCTTGTTTGTGCTGCGTCCCTTGAAACTTTCCTTCATCTATTTATGAAAAAGATTTGGTTACGAGAAGCCTACATGATCGCGCATCTTCGGACATTAAAATCTTGCCTCTTTATTAAAATGTAGGATATGAAAAGTTCGGTCTGTAGTATAGGAAAGGAGTTTAGAATCAAATTATGGCATTGGAAAATTATATATATATATATATATATATATATATATATATATATATATATATATATATATATATATATAATTTGGAATATAGCTCGAATAATAGAGTAATGTTTTCCTTCCTATGTTTCGACCTAAAGCAAGTTATTCCTCACTGGAAAATAAGAAACAGACACATGAGACACACACACACAGTGACAGGAGTAGAACAATACAAAATTACGGTTTGGTACAGACAAGGAAATCTATCCAGAATAATAAAGAGAAATTTCGCTCTTTTCTTCGCGCCATATTCAAAGTTATATATATATATATATATATATATATATATATATATATATATATATATATATATATATATATATATATATATATATATATATATATATATAATTTACCTTTCGACTATCAGATTATTAAATAAACGCTAAATACATTACG
This sequence comes from Megalonaias nervosa, assembly GCA_016617855.1. Lineage (NCBI taxonomy): Eukaryota > Metazoa > Mollusca > Bivalvia > Unionida > Unionidae > Megalonaias > Megalonaias nervosa. The sequence goes on along the minus strand of JAECUM010001042.1, from coordinate 64,487 downwards.
AAATTAAGTACTGGTTAGGAAAGGTGGATGCAGGTTTTAGAAACCAAAAGATTCAATTGAGAGATCAGCTATGCTTCAAATATTTTAAAATTTAAAACGATTTACATTTTATTTGCATGCGTATAAGGCATGGAAATATAAGATCAATCCAGTTGCAAAACGTCATAGAAGTTTTACCTATCTGAGATAAGCCAAGTCATCCTGATATTGTTTTGCAAATTTCCAACGTCTTGACAACATTGAAATATATAAGCCAGTCCTCCGCCGCCCCTTCATTTGCTCCCGGGTCCAAAAATACGAACATGAATCAGGTTCTTAACGACTAAGTTATTAGAGGCAAATATGTACTGCCAGAAATCAAAGTAAACTTACCTTAAATTGGGTATAAGAGCCTGAGCCAGGGAGGATCGCCACCAGTAACGTCAACGTCAAACGCGAGGAAAAATTTAAAGTCTACGAGAAACGGAACATCGAACTAAAATGGTTGAGCAAATCGGGTTCAATCAACCAAAATCCTTCAACCCAGTCTTTAAAGAATATTTGAACAAATGCACACAAGAGCCAAAATTACTATCTGCTGACCATCCAAAGGATAATAACTCTGCGGACATCCGGTAGGGAAATGAGTTAGGACTTTCTTTAGAATAAGAATGTAGCCATGTAATTCGTGTAACACTTACAGGGGCCACAGCATGCCAAAATGTGTCTCAGGACTGTATATTATAAGTTGATTAAAAGTGTATTGTGCAGTATATTAAGTGCATTTTTTTCTAACAAATTATTTAATGGTTAGTATGGCAAAGAAATCATATATACACGAGACAACAATTACAGTCTGGGGCCCCGATGGCCGAGTGGTCGAAAGCGCTCACCTTTCCGGATCACTGCCATCTCACCTCTGTCTGCGTGGGTTCGAGTCTCAGGCTCGGTTAACGTGGATAGGTGAGAAAGCTTGCCTGTAGCTTCTCGTGGGTCGGTGGTTCTTCCCGGGGTTTGCCAGGGTTCTTCCTCCACCAATTATACTGGCCGCCATGTATAGCCTATCTTTTGCTGAAAAATGGCGTTAAACCCTACAACAACAACAACAACAACAATTGCAGTCTCATTAAAATGGACTTTGCGAAGTATAAAAAATGCAATATTCAGACCCTTAAGTAGGTACTAGCATGTTGGTCATAATGCCAGATCACTATGTCATGATAGTGTATATTCTGATAGTAATGCGAACAAAAGGCCGTCATTCCCTGGAACACGTATATTTTTTAAACTTGAGGACAGAATTGAAAACACAATACGCTTTATTTTTCTTGTACATATTTAATTTATGTGGTCAATGATTCATGGTGCAGCCTCCCTCAATATTCAATGGCATTTGTGCTGACTGTAGTAACCAGATATTAAAATATTTAGTGTTGAAATATCTTACTAAGCATATAGCTTGTCAACGTTTTTTAATTTGACAGCATATGTAATAAAGTAGACTAAAACTATTACGATATTCATGGCGTCAGATACTGATTTTCGTGTTATACTAATTAGTTTTTCAGTGCACTCAGGGGCTCTAATCGGTTAAGATTTCAAATTAATAATTGCTTGCTTTCGTCTATCAAAGGCAAGAAACAGCTGGAGTTGGAATTTTTTTACGTCAGAAGTCATGTATTCACGGGTCAAGTGTGTATTTTACCTTTTGATCATATATGTTTTATGCAATAACCTGTTTTTCTCTATTAACCTATTTTTCTTATTAACCTACATCGCAAGGAGATTAGTTGTCTCTTTCGTAACCCTTTTCCTGTTTCTTCCTTCATTTTGTTCAAAGTTTTCCTTGTACAATAATGCATATACCTTTCCCTTTCATAAAATTCGTGTTACGTGTGCATATTCTTACTTAGCCAGCACATAATCTTCTATAGCATTTCACCATGTCTACATTTTGTAACTTACTAAAAATCTTTCATATGCATTTTGTACAAATGAAGACTTCATTCATGGTCATCACACTCCTGAAATGAGCACTTTGACTGAACGGAACTCCCTAGCTGAACTATGTGATGCTCAGACTCAGAACTAACTGACTTAATGAATCTTTCTGACTTTATTTACAACTTTATATTTCAAAACTTATGTTTCGTATTAGGCATTCAATAATTGACAGATAAATACTTCATAATAATAATAATATTAATAATTATGGTTTGGTTTGGTACTTTACGGCAAAGTAACACAAATGGGTTATTTAATGACGAGTCAATTGTCTTGCTCAAATACACACGTCGGTAGGTGACACAAGCTAGTCCAACGGTAGGATTCTAACCGGCACCCTTTCATTAGTCTGTCGGGCACATTTACCACTGAGCCACATCGGCTCACTGAAATAATAATAATAATAATAATAATAATAATAATTATTATTATTATTATTATTATTATTATTATTATTATTATTATTTGTTGTTGTTGTTGTTGTTGTTGTTGTATTATCAAAAGACAGCCTCGATAACAAGTACTAGTATTACTACTGCCACTATCATTTGTAGCACTACTAATACTCTTACAACAACTATTACTAATTTTCAGCACGATACCTAATTCATTTTTCTCAAAGCTAAACAATTAGTTATCAGTGAAGTAAGGACACTCTAAAAAAAACGTACTAGTCACAGAATTTATGTGCATTGAATTTATTTTTAACCAAACGATATAGGCAGAAAACCTAAAGAGTTCGCGTACATTATATTCTAAATTTGATACTTATCACCATAATCCATTTCATGTCGACATTTCAGTGAAAATCTACATAATTATTATCGACATCATTAGGAGATCAATATTACAATTATTAAATATTATATGTTGTAAGGAATGGTTTAATTAAAGTGAATTTATCTTGAACTGGGGGAAAGCGAAGGAACTTCTAAAACCAGATTACAAACCTCCAATCAAAGTACTCTAGTACAGATTTTCAACTCACATCACCATAGCAACACAGCCATCTGCTGTAGCTGAAACAGTGGTGTTATGCAAAACTAACGGTTAAGTGCAGGTCAAGTCGGCATTGAGGATACATTTTCCTAGCCTAATGTTTTAAGCTTATTTAGATCCTACTGTTCCATATAATGATAAAATAAAGTTTGGTACTTAATTAAAAAGTACGTTTTTAAGTAATGTTATGAATTCACCGTTTACGAGACTTTAAATGAGTATATTTTAACATTCAAAATTTTATACACATTTTTAATGGAGTTGCATTAAATTAGTTGAAGTTCGTGGCAAATGAATAACTATAAATGTAATATCAATGTAATCTGACCAACTCTAGTCATTGTTTATGATGACGTGTTGGGAAACTTACATATTCTCCAAGTGAAAGCAGTATATCATAACCTGTTTTAATCCCCTTTAGAATCTTTCGATGCAAGTTGAAATTGCAAACATATTCTCATTGGTACAAAAACAACTTATTTCGAATAAGATTACGGCAGATATTTTGGAAAAAAACAAAACGCTACGTGTATTATATGCATAGAACAATCAATCTAGCATATAACTGATTCAGCTCAACACTATCATACATACCTTTACGTGATTTTAGGGATATTGCAAAAGGAATACTCTTTCTTTTTCAGGGGGAGAACCTAAATAAAACTTTACAAGTTCAAAAGAATGCAAAATTCTTCTCGTTAGAAAGATTTTATCACAGCGCATGAGCAATAACTATTTACATCAGCACATACTTGTGCTATGAAGAGGGAAACTATATGCATTAACAAGTGTTTTTACAATTTACGCCCAAAATTAGATTTTATTAAAGTCACTACTTAAGATTTCATTGAATATAAAGTTTAATATTCACCAAACCCTTATTAGACCTTTAACCCAACAAATACAAACGTTTACATGACATCTATACTTGACGCTTACGGCACGTAATACACAGTTTAAAATGCGAATCTCAGTATTCATTAAATGTTTATTAAATCATAAATGTCAAATTTACAAACGCTTACAAATAATTCATATTATTTAAACTTAATTTTTCATACAGTTAAAAAAATGATTGGCATCTGCTTAATATTTATATCAGGGAAAAACTCTTATAAATATTTGAAACTATAGGCAACTATGTACTTATAATTAGTATTAAATCTATACAAGTTACTGACAAATGTTTGCCCTTGACACCAGAGAAATGTTACATCTACAAGGTAAATACGAATGCATAGAAATCCAAAGAGAAGTCTATTTTAGAACTTTAAAATTATTTCATTTATATAAATTCTACAGCTCCTTATACTGCTGTGCTTCAAAAGCATATTGATTAATTCACCCACCTTTAACGTCCTGGCAACGGAAATGAAATTCCGAGCATGCGTATTTTGTGTGGGGCAGAAAGAAAAACAATCAAGCAAGTGAATTCAAATATCTACTAAAATGAGCCATTAAGTGAAATCTTTTCCTGAAAAGAGCAAATATAGGTACTATAAAATGTTGTCTAGACTTGGATTGTACAAACCTGAGTTTTTTATGCTGATAAAACATTTTTTTAGGAGAATTTTTTTCTACAGTTAAAATGCCTAATTTTAATGTTTATACACATACCTGTTCAAATGTACTGGACACATGTAACAATATCGTCGAAATATTAACTAATACCACGCTGGATTGATATCGAATGTTTGAATAATCATTAAACTAAACGTGTCATTGATTATAACCGATATATGTTTTACAATAACTAGATAATGAGATCAGAACATTGACCAAAAAAGTACTTAGAACCATTGAATATCGATTATTTGTATCCTCAAAACCCGACTGGTATAATTTATTGCAAGTGTAAATGGTACCGTATTGAAATGGAACCATAGTTACCGAAGTGTTAGGACAAATGATATCGTAGTTAAGAATATCCTGACCGACTGAGATCTCAATATTGTACATCATAGCTGAAAACAGTGCAAGCCAGTATACATATTTCCATTATGCTCACACAAGAAATATTGTAACAACCAAAGTAGTTTCTTGACCGAGCGATGTCAAACCTTGGAACGAATCCCGCTAGGAGTCATAAGTTTCCCCAGATTCCAAAGACTCCCATACAACTACTTTTGTAAACTGAAAAGTCCAAAAGTGTCCATTCTATAAATAATATTTCTCTAATTAATACATGACTACAAATGTGGCAACGTCCCAATTGTCTGTCAACCGCACAACGGCATAGTTTCTTCTCATTAACTTTCCGTAACGTACCGCCAGTATTTCACGCCGTGAAACTATACAACGCAACAACCTAATACAGGGAACTATTTTTACTACGCTACCTTCGGCCAGTCAAATCGTGATTTTAGGCCACATGTCGCCTGTAACTTTGCACGATGTTTACCACCATAGCAACAATAAACGTGGCCTGCCGACGGCGGAACAGTCCCTTGTCGTTTATTACCTTGTATAATTTACCAATCTCCAGTCATAAACACTGCACCTGGTGTCATACGATCAATTCACTCAATTAGATTTTAATAGGGACTACTGAGCGACAGGGACACTCATGCAGTTCTGATCTGAATTCACTTAAAGTAAACCATGGCATGATGGAAACTCACTAACACTTCACTCCTTGACGTTTGCCCCTAGTAATTGGCTAATTATTGCGGTCTGAGGACTATATTCTCAGCACCGACTTCATGTGATAAAACACGTAATCAAAAAAATCTAAGAAATCCTTAAAATGGAGAGCTATCAAAAAATGTGCATACTCCAAATTTGTTACAATATTATCCTTACCTGGGAATTGTATTAACTATTGTAAATATTTTCAATGTACTCGTAGATCGGCGATGTCGTTTTACGTTCTGCCTTGCTTATAAAATGTATTATCTTTGGTCAACAAAAGATGATTTAGAGCGGATAAAAAGGAAGTATAGTTAAACGATCTTGGAATGAAATAAACACTGGGGACAATAGCGTACGTTGTATCAAACCTACACAGGAATCACAGAGATTAATTTAGATTTTGCCTAACGGTCAATCTGTCTGCACTCGAAATAGGGAAATAGGTGAATAATGCAAAGGTCGACCATTGTCTGATAACCGACGCCCATCTGACACTGCCATATACTGCAAGGTTTTCCATAACAAAAAGCAGTTTGACCTGTATATCTAATGTCATACGTATCGTTCAATTATTATTGGAAGCATATTGCATTTAGTCTGTTTCTCGTTAGAAATGAAAAGTGAAACCAAGGGACAATTTGTTTGCAATTAGTATCAATGCACATGGATGATCTCAGAAGAAAAGCAGATCTCACAAAATATTTTGTAAGAGCTCGCGTAAAGAAACTCTGAAAATATAAGAGGAAAGCGTAACACCACCTAGCTGAAGTAGTCGCTAATGGTCACGTGGCTAAGTGAAATTACACTTACGCACCGGACAAAAGCATCATTTGTTTCACACAAGTATCGCATGGGGTCAGATATTCAGAAACTTATGAGCTCCAAACAATCTGATGAGCAGGGGGATATTGTGGCGCCATTTTGATGTCAATGCTATCAAACTGTCTCAAAACACAGATAAACGTTATATAAAATACTATACACGTATTTTAGGGGTTAGAATTGAGTGTTTCACTTTTGTCTTATTTAGCCTGCGGATACGTTGTAGAAAATATAATAAGGCGGTGTCATAATGATGTCATAACATCATTTTAATGACGAAAGAACCTCCAAAAGGTCTGAGTGATAACACGAGAAACGTTCTTCAGCAAGATTTAAAGTAACAAAATTATTTCTACCAAGATAAACTAAAGATAAGAACGTGGTCATGGTATTTGCTAGAGTCAAACCATGACAACCGAATATTTCTGACGGTTGCAACTGCAAAGTTCAGAGCACGTCAGTCCGGGTTTGGGGCACTTTCAGCTTCGACAACCTTCAGACTTGCAACCGCATTCTATCAGCTTACTGCAAGCTTCAGACGCTTCAGTAAGTGTCATCCAGATAGGCTGCCAATGGTCATCTTCCATTGTCCACCCACATCCTTTTGTCGTGTCCGGTGCGTGTCACATTATTGCCCATGTTCGTATTTAAGCCACCTGACTGTACGACTCTCGCTAACGGTAAATTTGATTATTCTCATGTTCGAGTAAATGTTCCCCGTCACAAATAGAAACTATAACTGGCTGGTGTCACAGTAGCAGATAACTGTACGATAATGAGTAAGACTTATTTCTTCATTTGTATTATCTAGTATGTTTGGTTGGTGTAGTATTGTAGCGTTTTATCATGTAAGTCTAAAGCCACATACCTGAATACCTGAGGAGGCATGGTTAAAGCAGTAAAATCAGTGGTTAAACGAACTTTTTTGTATCTATTTTATCCTACTGTATTATGTTGTGCTGGTAGCCCAATAAATCCCAATGTTACATATTTAAACACAATTTTGTACTTAGCCCTTTTAGCACAGCTTGTGCTATTTGATTTCGTTGTACTATTACTTATTTAGTTGTTTTGGGGATCTTTACTAATGAGTAAAGGCAATGTATTAGAAATATCAAGTTAAGACATTACTGGGAATAAATTAATTGTACTATAAATCCTTACTATCATCCAATGAACATTAGGAAGCAAATGATAGCCACTGTTTGCACCTGTTAGTTTAACTATACTGCTAAGCTACACCGCCGCCATGAAAAAGATACAAACACACCACAATGAGAAAACTGTTTAAGCAGACGAAAGTCGAATGAGATGATCTAAATACACATATACATTAGCACGTGAAATTCTATCTATTCTTTTCCGACCAGTTTTTAACCGAAAATTTAAGTCCAGACAAAGAAAAAGTGAACAGATGCAGTATTCATTTAGAATTTTTAAAGATCAGAAGGTCATCTATTGGTCCTTAAAATATTTAGCATATTATATTTGTTTCTGTAGGTGGAATGGTTATTGCATAATCGTGTTAACAAGCGTAGGACAGACGGAAAGGCGGACCAAAAAAAAAAAATATTACACATCTGCATAACAAACAGAAAGGAGGGTACTTCTTTGTGTCATCATTCGAAAAGAAGCAGCTTTTTGACAGACATATTCCTTCCAAGCTAAATATCTTTCTTGAATGACCTCAACATTAAAATCTGTCTGATTGTTCTGTCAAGATACCTAGCTTCACCGTCTTCGTGATAAGCTCAACTGATGGAACTGATACGAGACTAGGGTTTGTTTCAGATGTTTGACGTGCACCTTTACTGTCACTTGTTCGATATTTCCTAAATCCATTCATAAATCTTATGGACCTTTCATGCAACAGATTGTATCTTGCCCTCCATGTTTGTCATGATAAGTCAATGTATCTCATTGTGCGTTGGACACCATGCAATACCCCCGCCTCCAACACACACATATACACAAACACACGCGCGCGCACACTGTCATTTAAGATCAGTATATGTAGTTTCAGCCATTCGAAAGTGTATCGTGTTTCCATAGCGATTATACAATCTTTGGTATAATTTTTCGGAAATCTCAAATGTCATATTAAAATCTCTCATTCAAGATTATGAACAAAGTTTTTAACCAGTAGAATGTTTACCGCGTTTCAATCGCGATTTAGCGACCTTCAGCAAAATATCTGGAAACCTTGTCTGTTGCTTCTTTCAGCGTCAATCTATTTTGTGTCCAGTTGGCTCTCTAAAACTCACTGTACACCATACGGGTCTAAAGATTTTTAATACTTTTTCATAATCAAAACCCAAATAGTGGGAAATGAAAAGTTTAATTTGCATTTCTTGAAAGTGCTTCGATACTGTATCGTCTGAATAACATTCGAAAAATACCTATGACCTATGGGACTACCTTCAATTTTTGTCGCTTAAATAAACTCAAAGAAAGTACACATATGTGTTATTTAAATCCCGAATAAATCTGTACACTTCACTAAAACCTTGCAGAAAAATAAGGAATCCAAACATACATTTGTATACAGCGATCTAGCAAATGCTACAGTTACCAATGACAAATACGGTGTTGACTTTGTGTTTCAATGTTGAATTCTATTTTCGTAATTCCTTACAACGCCATGAAAAATATGCCTTTCCCGAACAGTATAGTATAAATTTAACGATAATTAATTACAACTGCTTCTTTGGGGCGTCATGTGTGACCAGTTTTTATTAGTATTGTGTTAGAAAATTATTGCAACAAACCAAAGTAAAGAAAGCAGTCACTTTTATGAATTAGTCCACATCTTTTTGTAAATTTTACTGTATAATTTAATTCAGTAGAACTCAAAAGAATTTATTCATATAAGCACATCATGATTGTGGTGTTTGTACATTTATATAAAGTGTGATCATTGTACATCAAAGCATACATTTACAAATTAATACTACAAATGAGACAACACATACATACATATGGATTATAATCGTGAGATGACAAAGGATGGTTCATATTTTGAGAAGTAACAAATACACCAATAAAATTAGAGTCTATGAGAACCATCTTTTTTCCTTAGATATATTTAGCCCAAATACAAATTATTTCCTAATCTGAAACTTAAACATTTAACACATTTACACATATTCCGACCATTCTGGAAACAACATATTGAATTTAGTTTAGTTGTAAAGTAAAGACAGTAAATTGTAAAATAGTTCTTTATTTTTAGCATGTGATTTGAATTTAAAAAAAGTATCTTTCTCAAATATTCTAACTACCACACTGTCATTATGTAATTATATACCTACTTGCTGTACCCTGGCTGTACATGTATAGTTTTGTGAACATGTACAGTTAAATTAATACCATCCAGTGTTTGTGTAGGGGAATGCGTACATCACAAGCGCACTCCTAAATTTAAATCAGTACCATCTCACGTATGGTTACGAGCAAATTTGTACATTGTTTTAAACACGAGCATCCAGGTAGGGGCGCCAATACAGCACGGGCACACGTGCAAATTTTTTTAACTGATACCATCTCCTCGTGTGGGGCACAGAAGGTAAAAGAAAACACACATAGAATACTTGGATAGTTAACACAGTACGATCTTTACTTGCATAATAAATGAACATAATCTCACTAACAAAGATACGGACCCTTGGTGGTAAAACCCGATGAGGACAGACGGCACAACAGAACAATATCTGAATATGTGCCAGATCAAGCCAACTCCTAAAGAAAATCTATACAAAAAACACAGCAATAGAATACTAGTGATAGCTACTTAAAGAACACGCGTTCTTCTAGAAATGAGCATGTGTGATGTGGATTTTTAAAGTAGTTTTAACAAATTTTCAGCCATATCGCTACGTTGTCTGCAGTGTGGCAGTTTAGAGTGGTTTCAAGCACTGGGGCATCATGCCGCAGACATGTAGCATGATGTCCCACCCAGTCATATTATCCTGACACCAGGCCGACCCGTCCTAACACTAACTTCTTAATGCTGAGCGCGTAGCGAGACAGCTGTTAGTACCATTTTTATAAGTCTTTGGTATGACTCCTCCGGGGTTTGAACCCGCGACCTCCCGCATCCGAAGCGGACGCTCTAACCACTTAGGCCACCGGAGCGCTCTTTCTAGAAATGAGACAGTTATATATCCTGGGTTAACAATTAATAAGTTTCTACGGTATAAATCATTTCAAACATCTTAAACACACGTAAGAAATGAAAAACAAAATCATATTGAGTTATGAATTTCATCACTGTTTGATACGCATGCAATAACATCCTTTCTATCCTTCTATAAAAAATTTTAAACTGCCTAAAGATACCACAACAAAGACAAACAGTCGAAAACTAAGTTCATCAAAGACAAATATCGTCTGTTTTGTGATCTGATTTCTGAGCGAAAGGTTGGTTGTTTAAAATATTATACCGCCAAAACAATTTATTGGTGTGTATTCGCATGTTTTTGCTGCCCTTTTTGTATCTAAAAAATCCCTAAAATTTTTAATTTTCTCATAAAATTTAAATACGACAAGTGATATTTAGCTGTTACTGGGTCATTTGTACTCATCGGAATTGCTTATACTAAAGTAAAACAAATACAGGGAAAATGTATATACTTATATATTTTGTTGTTTCCTTTTTATTATACCTCTCCAAGTAAAATTGGAAACATAGATCAATGAAATAAATACAGTTTAGGAAGCAAATGGAATTCTGAAATTTTCCCTTGGACAAGGAGGAGGTAATTCTGCGACGTCCTCTCAAGAGTAGTGTACTATAGATGAGTAAACCTGTGTCCCGTTAGTGTATGCCATTTACCACATTTGTGTCATCCCCTAATGTATGTGGAAAACACATCATATGAGTCAAATAAAAATGTAGTTTTTCAAAACATCTAGACCCCGAGGACATGTTTTCATCTAAAATCAAATAAAATCCTCTATAAAGGAAGCGTATAAATGCTTTCCCTGGGGTGGACCTCCTAATGTATGTGGATTGACAAGGTCCTCCTAATGTAGGTAATGCTTGTATGTGTGTATGTGTGTGTGTGTGTGTGTGTGTGTGTGTGCGTACGCGTACGTGAGTGTGTGTGTATTTTTGTTTATGTTTGTGTACTTGCGCGTAAGTGTGTATTTTTGTTTGTGTGCGTACGCGTACGTGTGTGTGTGTGTGTGTGTGTGTGTGTGTGTGTGTGTGTGTATTTTTGTGTGCGTGCTCGTATGTGTGTGTGTGTCTTTCCCTTAACAAATCCCTTGTCCTTGCCCTAAAGAATATTTGTGAAAAAGAAGTAGTTTAACTATAAATACTAACTCCTTTGCTGATGTATTTGTAGGAAGAAACACCGGAGCGCCAGCTGCTGACGAAATGGGTGGAAGTGAAAAGCAAGTAAGGCGTGCTGCACGAGCTACCGACCAACCCATTCAACCCAATGTGACGAGAGGCATGTGCCATCGTACGAGGGAAAATATTGCAATAATTTAATGCAATATAGCAATACAGCAACTGGTGAAACTATATAATTACCGACCAGTTAGTCAGCGAGGTTCCTGCCATGTTCTAGCTGGGAGGCCACCGCCACCAACCCTATTGGAGGGAAACAGACTGATGATAGCCGAGCTGTCATATAGCACTAGAAAAGGGCCAGGCAAACTTGGAATTGGACGGGAGTGCACCATGCATTGAAGCCACCGGAAAATGAAGGGAGTGCACCTAAAATGGTAGCCACCGGAAAATTAAGTAAGGCATCGAGCAGTGGTAGCCACCGGTGAAATGAAGAGCAAGCCAGTTTGGATTACAGTGCAGCATACATTCCGTGATAGTCCTGACGTCCATATTGGCTCGACGTGAATAGATCGAGCAACTACTCAAATATTGCCTGGGTGAATGACACAGGTTGTCATTTTGGTTTTCGAAAACCTTTTTGATAATATCTTTATTTAAATAACCCTGATTTGATCCTTTATATCCGCCATCAAAATTATACTTTGAATAACATTGCGTGATACAAATATAGAATGAGTCATTTAGTCCTAACTGACTGGTTATTGTTTTGGAAAATATTATGTACATTTTGTACACTAAATTCTAATTGAAGTGCAAATGAAATAATGAAAATTTATTTTTGACTGTGGAATCTGGCTAATTGCACGGATGGCTTACACATTATTGATTATATTAGTTGTCCATTAGAATAATTGGACTAAATTTGATTAACAAAAAGTACGAACTGGCGTTTCAGGCACTTTGTTGTGCTTGCGCCTTCTGCCGGGTCCCTTGCCTCCCTGCCTCTCTCGGACATTTGTACTATTGGACGGAATGTGGAACTATTCCCACCCGTCTAAATTATCAGGTGAGCCGAAGTGCGTGAAATTCGGAACCGGGGTGATGCTAAAAATGGGTGGTTCCCAATAAGCGTCTGGACAGTAAATACAGACTTTAAACATGGGTGTGGGTTGGGTCTATTCACACTCATGATAGCCAAACTTACAGGTCGTATGGGACCTTATAGTCCCACGACCTGCCAGTTTAATTTACCAGCACTCTTTGAGTGCATAAATGCGTGGGGGATGTGGCTCTGATTCCTTCCCCCACGAACAATTAAACAGCCTTCAGTGCGAGGATTAAACCGTCGCACATGCCCGAATGGGCAAAAGTGACGTAAATTAAGTAAGCAAGCAAGCAATTGAGAGTCATTCAACACTGAATAATAAATATGGCAAGTAATATTGTAGAGAAAATGCAGAAGATACAAGAGATGGTGGATACCATAGGGATAGTGGAAGAGATGCTGTTAAGGCTAGAGTATGGTTCCTATAGCCCTCGCCGATTGAAAATGGAAATCAATAATTTAAGGAGAGGGAAGGAAATATTGAGGGAACTTATCAAGGAGGAAAAAGAAGAAAAGGAGGATCTAGAGGAAAAGGAGCAAATTAGAAGATGGAATGATAAGCTTGAAAAAGAAGAAAATGAAAAGAAGAAAAAAGAGGAGGAAGAGAAGAAGCTGGAAAATGGAAGAAAGAAGAAGATAAATATAATGGAGAAGATGAGAAGTTGGTGGAGGAGGAGAAGAGAAGAGAGAAATTCGAAGAAGAAGAAGAAGAAGAAACCCAAAGGCCCTTTTCAGGGCCACTCCATTCCCCCGAAGAGATGCCTATTCTCTCTTTTCCAAAAACTTTTAGTCGAATTTTTTGTGTGATAGATTTATATCCATAGATCTATGTATGTTTGTCTCTAACCCTGTCTCTAACCACATCTCTGTCTATGTCTCTATTTGTCCCTAGAGTAGCACGCATTCAGGTCAACCCCTTGCCACACTGTTCAGCTCGATTGAGGTCACCACTTGCAACATTGTTGCCATTGTTTCCCCAGTGTCCAGTACCATGACGTCACCCCTGTTCAATTCCTATAGATGCTAGACACCCCAGTCCATTGCCGCTGTAATTCCCTAAGTTAAATTCCCGTTGACCCTATACAGTCCCACCCATGTTAAATTCCCATAGACCCCATAGGGCAAACTCACTATTTTAACATTTAAGTCCCATAGACCCTATATCGTCCCCATTCAATACTTATCCTCCTTTTCACTTCTTTCAATTAGACTAATTATTTTCTCCAGTGCTAAAATTTGTCTCGGTTTAGTTGGAGGTCCTGCCATTGTTTTTAAGGTACTAAAGTAGTATATGGGGACACAGTAGCCTCAGTGGACGTCCATGTTAAAATGGTGGAGGGGGGATTGTTGTACCCTAGCGACAAGGGGAATTTAACATGGGGAAATTTAACATGGAGTGAATGGGGAATTGAACATGGCGACTAAGGACTGGGCCACTTTAGCCTCATTGGATATCCCAGTCAAAAAGGTCGTGGGCAACTTTAGCGTCAAGGGGTATTTAACATGGGGAAATTTAACATGGAGTGAATGGGGGAATTGAACATGGCGACAGTGGATTGGGCCACTATACGGACAATGGGACTTCTATGTTAAAAAAGGGTCGCTATGTTCAATTTCCCCATTCACTCCATGTTAAATATTCCCATGTTAAATTCCTCTTGTCGCCAGAGTGGATATACGCTATTTTAACATAGAAGTCCCCTTGACGTTAAAGTGGCCTAATCGCTTGTAGCTATGTTCAATTCCCTATTCACTCCATGTTAAATTCCCCTTGACGCCAAAGTTGCCCACGTCCTTTTTTGACTGGGATTTCATTGAGGCTAAAGTGTCCCCATATACTACTTACTAATTGTTAACGTTATCAGTTAAGTTATTGATTGTAATGTTGAATGTAGGGACAGTTTTGATCAGACTCTGGGGAAATGTTGAATACCACTGGGGGGGGGTGCGAGGTCTTTTGAGATTGGAGTGGCGACGAACAGAGGGTGGGTGAGGAAGGAGTTTTCCCACTCCTGCAAGTGGAGGAGTCCAGGAAATGGCGCATTTTACAGCATTCTGAGCATATTCAAAAGGTAATCGGTTCTTTTTCTATAGTTTGTTTAATACATAAAGCCATAATAACAATGATTTAAAAATTTAATGTAAACAATACATTATATTAATACTGTAGCACTTCACTTCTGATTCAAAACTTCTCAATATTTGCCTAGCGTGTTTCCTTAGATTTCACAAAGTCATTGGCGATATCACGTATGTCCAAGCTGTCCATAGCCTGTCTGTGAATGTATATCGTCATGATGCGTTAAGGCGTTCCTGAGGCATGCTGGTGCGTAGATTATGTTTTGATTCTTCGTAACGCGGAAAACGATCGTTCACTTTGTGGCATTTGTAACCAGCATTACTGAGATCAACTTCAGCACAGTCACTTCTGAGAAGAATTCGCGTGAGGCTGGTTTGAGAGAGAGACAGACAGACAGACAGAGAGAGAGAGAGACAGACAGAGAGAGACAGAGACAGACAGACAGACAGAGTTTAAATATTAAACATAATTACCTTATCATAGTGAAGCCATTTTATTTGTGGGCACTCTTTCGACCTGGAGCTATGATAAGCTATTGACCTTGGGTGTGTCCCCCCATGGCTTTTATATGTTCAGGTATCCCCCTCCGATTCTGTGTGATTTTTCAGTAAAACATCAAAAAGAATATTGAGATAAAAAATTATTTACAAAGTTGTCTTTGTTTCAGGGGTTACTCTATAACTTTATATTTTTTATCTTTTAGATGTGTCGTCCTCCAGGGTCCCTGTCTAAGCAGGTCACCATGTTTCCTTCCTTGTGTCAAAATAAGTAGATTGTCATATGACACGTACTTCCACCCCTTGACATGTTGGTCTATGGCTGGTTTACATGAAATGGTACCTGTTACTCAGTGATCTTGGGCAAAATTGTCCCTGATGTCCCATGTTTGCTATATTGTTGTGTTTGCTTTAAAGTTTTTTGTTGTTTGCTATAGTTTTTTGTGAGAGGTGTACTTTGTTTAGTCAGAGTATTTTACAGTTGTTTGATATTTATATAGTCATAAAAATAATTCCACAGGTATGCATTCTAAATGTTGTACTTGATTTGTGGATGAATATGTACACATCAGTGCATGATGCTTTATTTCTCAGATGTATGCATATGTATGTTTTGGTAACCGTCTCTTATAGGTTTCGAGACCGAGATTCTGTTTTTGTTAATTTTTGTAGATTTAACATAGAGTCGCATTTTTTAAGTGTTTTTTTTTTTTTCAAAAAAGGAAAAAAGAGCTAGTAAAATAACAGGTATGATTGTGTATTGCCTGCATGTAGTGTAACTGAAAAAATATGCGTCACTTTCTTGCTTAAAGCTTAATCATCCAATCATGAAAGATCAAAATCCAAACAAAACTGCAAAATTGTGAGAAGAAAAAAAAAAGCCAGAGAGAAGAGATGGGTATTAGTATTTCTACAATAATAATTCCTGGCCATAAAGAAGAAGAATTATTGTTATGTTCCCCAAGTGTCAGTGTGCTATTTTTTCATATTCCACTTTTGCGGTTTTCACTGGCTCCCCCGCAAGCCTTCCTACCTCGCTTAGAGCCTCGTGGTATAGCCTCGTGGGATCGACGCCTTTTACTTTCCTGTAAAACTTGGATCCCTGTCCCCATGTTTCATTTTCTATACCTTTAGTGCTATTAGATACAACAACACTAGTATATACCGTTTTGCAGTAACAGTAACAGTTATTTTATTAGGCAGTGAAGGAGTCTCCACTACTGTTAGTATATCTTAAGTATTATATATATACATATAAATGTATATGCATATACAACTGAAATATACTATTAATAATTATATAATATTTACATTTTTCCGTTCATATATTTCAGGTCAATTCAGAACATTTGGTGAGTAGGGATACCAGTCGGCACCGGGCGATACCACCTATAAAGGATGGCTCCCCCCCCACACACACACACACACAAAGGACCTTCTCGGATCGCCTATATTTCTGACACCGTATATTTCGTCTAAGAGCAATAAATAAATATTTCATTTCTTATGTTCTTACATTTTTTCTGTTTCCGTTTCAGCTATAACTCTTTGTTCTTAACACTATTAGTTTATATTATACTAAATAAATAACTATATTTTATAACTTTTTTTAGTATCACGATTTCCTTTTATGTGTTTCAGGCCCTGTTCCGAAACGGTTGTAGAACGGGGTGTCCAGTTCACCCCCATCCTGTATCATCAGGAACTGCCAAGATTCTATGGAGGTTATATCGTAGATTTTCCTAAAAGTAGTGGAACATATTATCATCAATATTTTGTTTAATACCAAAAATTATATTAATTTATATTTGTATAAAACCATATTTTCTGTCCAATTCCTAATCTCTATCGTTTTTACGTGACTACTTTTTACCATGACCTCTATTACATAAGCAACGTCCTTACTATATTACAGTTTTATTTGTCAATTTGTCTAAATATAATATTTTTCCTGAAAGTTCCCTAATTCTTGTATTTTCTGCTTAACCGCTTCTCTTTCTAATCTATTATTTCTACATTGAAGGGTGACTTGGTGTTTTGGGGTCTTTTTGTTTGAAACTCCTTGTTTGTGCACATGGTTAGTATCCGTATTATATTTCGACGCATGGCCAGCTTACCCGTGAGCCATACGTCATCTAAATACTTTAGCAACATACTTTGTTGCTTTGTCGACTTAAGTGTCGACCATGTTTTCCATACCACCTCCCAGTCAACATCCCTGTTGTTTTTTTGTTTTTTTTTTTTTTCTTTTGTGTTTTTTTTTTTTTGTGAACTTTAAAATTTATTCTATTAGTGAATTCTTGTCGAATTATGAATGAACGGTTTTCTGAGTTCTTTGTCCTAAAAGATCGCTTAGGGAAATTGAAGTTGAACATTTGATTCAGACTATCCATGTTAATATAGCAAGATCAGGCTTAGGGAAAATATGGAATATTACACATTTCCCCAATTAATCTTAATTTTAGATTGTCGTATCAAGTAATGCAAGATCAAAATAATGTAAAGTCTATTATGTAAGGATGGTATTTTCTTTTTGTCTCCAAAACAATGGACAGGTGGTAGCCAGTTTAATAGACTAATGACGTTTTACTTACCTTACCTATCGACGGTCAATTTTATTTATTCGTGCACATTAATCACTTCCAATTATCCAATAATTGCTCACAGATTGTTTAACACGTCCAGCAAGCACCGGCCGTTTTCGAGTATCAACCGTCATCATCACAGTAACAAATAACATGTCATATTTATGCATATTTCTTGTTTATCCGAATCAGAGAAATAGTGGATTTTAAGCATAGATTAGTATTTAACTTTTCCCAACATTGGGACGGCAAATGCCGCCCCTACCATGTCGCCCCTGAATATATATATATATATATATATATATATATATATATATATATATATATATATATATATATATATATATATATATATATATATATATGAATTAAAAGATGAAATAAAAAGTGAAATAAAGCGACACAATTGTCTCATCCAGAAACAAAAGCATTTTATTCAGAGACAAAAGTCAATGGTTAATTTACAGACGATATAAAGGGATTAACTCTGTAAACAAAGGTCGTAAACGGCTGCGCCAACTTCAACAGACGACGGATTGGTGTGTAGTATGTAATCTCTGTTACATAGAGGACAGCCCCCCATTCCTTTAACAATATCAATCAACACTGTTATGTATATTTAATTTTTAATGTTTGCTTGCTTCTCTTAATGATTATATGTTACGTATATCTGCATTTGGTACTTGACCTTTGTTTAAAATGAAGTTAAGTGTACCTCACCCGTGACATTCATTTTGTAAACAACACAATACGTAATTAATACTTCTCTATCATTGTGGATTAAATAGTCATATTAGTAGTAAATATGTTTGCTTCAATCTGAGTCTTGATTTTGACAATAGAATCTTCCAGAATGGAAACTGTCTTAATTGACAGTGTATTTTCAGGAAATGGTAATTGTGACTTAGATTAAGTAAAGGGATATATAATCTCGTTTACATTGGGATTGTTCATTCTTGCCTTAACATCTGAAGCTGAATCAGTCTTATTGTTACACTCAGTTTTTTATATGGGTCGATTAATTTTTTTCAAAGTATTCACTGGAATTACAAATTGCTAAATAATATTTTTGGAATAAAACTTTAATTTAGAATTCTAGGGAATTTAGCCAAGGACATTTTGAATTGTATTAGTGTGATAAATCTCAAGACTATTAGTACATCATCGCCACACTCCATGCCATTTGCACATCAGCACATTCGAGACTATAGGCACATCAACACATTCAATATTTGAATTTATTTGGAATAACATTGGAATTCAATTCATACATTTACACACGAGAGGACTATTTGGTATTTAAGTCACAATATTTTAACTTCATTTTAACTGTTCACTTTGTATTCTAGGAAAATAAATTATTTGTTGAATTTTACAAAATATAGTTTTCGCTCTTTCGTGTTACTTAGTTTAAGACCATAAAGTCCTAACTATGCGGATTATGTCCAACAACAAATAATGTATGCGATCTCTGCTTTGACTTTAACACTAAAGTGGCAGTTCGTAACATGTACTTTAGCCTGATTTACCGACCATAACAGTTAAAAAACTGACACTAAACGCTTGATCTGCCATTTTTACAAACCAGTAGCCAGACTCTTTTGTTGTTTTGATCAGAGCAGCCTTTACTTTTCAAGCGGTCATGGTTATAACTGGTTACATAAAGGTCATTGGTGTTTGTCTCTCTTCCTGCGGCACGATTGTTTATAATGCTGGAACAACCTGGATGTACTTTAGTCTGCTTTACAATCTATAATATATAACACTACATTCATGATCTATCAGGCATTGACATTTGAGAAAAATCGGTAGCCAGCCTATTTTTTAAACACTCTAAGCGGCCATAGTTACAAAGAATTAATTAGACGTCGGTGGTGTTTTCTGCGATGCGGTCGTTCATAACAGCGTCGCAATGAATATTTTGCCAAAATATCGTGTCGCTCATGAAAGAGCTAATGTAATAAAATGGATCCATGCTTTACGGTTGTGGTCGCAAGTGACAGGTGGTCGCTAATAGCAGAGGTCACTCAAGACAGGTTTTACTCTATTATCATACATTTGCATCATTGCACTTTTCACCATGTAGATCTTTAAAGTGTCATTAATTATTTGATCCATTAGAGACTTACGAGTACCAGAATAAGAAACATGAGTAGCAGGTACCTTTGCAAATGTCAACGGTACTTAAAGAAAATAATCTGTTTTGAAACAATGAAGCATTTTACTTCCTGAATGCTTTGTGTACAAACAAGGATTAGAACTAAAATTACACAGAAGGATAACAATACCATTTTCTGAATACAAAGTATAAAGACCGTACAGTTTTCTATATAAAAAGAGTAGATTACGGGTGATTAGAACCGACTATTAGAATAAAAGTATTGTTAAGCTAGAACTAGTCTTAATCTGATGCCAGTTACGTGAACATCGTCGTTCTCTAAAAGCTTCATCCCGTTATTATATTTAAAATGCCACACTGGCCACACCATCCTTTCCATGGAATTTGGCGAAATTATATTCTAGTCAACAGTAGTTGAGAAGTAATTAGCATCGAAAAAGTTTAGAACCTCTGTGTGTGTGTGTGTGTGTGTGTGTGTGTGTGTGTGTGTGTGTGTGATTTTTAACGTAGCTTTAACAGTTTTTCAGTCATATCGCTACAAAGTCTGCAGTGTGGCAGTTTATAGTGATGACTAGCACTGGGGCATCATGCCGCTGATATGTAGCGTGATGTCCCACCCAGTCACATTATCCTGACACCAGGCCGACCAGTTATAACATTAACCTCTTAATGCTGAGGGCCTAGCGAGGCAGCTGTTAGTACCATTTTAATAAATTTTTGGTATGATTCGGCCGGGGTTCGAACCCGCGACCTCCTGCTTTGGATGCGGACGCTCTAACCACTAGGCCACCGGAGTGGTGAGTTGTTCCTGAAATAACCATATGTTCAGAAATGCCACATACATCACTGTTGTTCTCAAAGTGCCCAAAATAAAAAGCACCCGATTTTATTCCCTGGACTCAAACCTACTCAGAGGTGAGATGTTGCTGATTTGTAAATGCGAGTTTCTTAAACCACTTGGCCACTAGGGACCTCTTAATATGGTCTTCTGACAATACCTGACTAATGGTACCTGACTGATGGCACATACTGATGGTACCAGACTGACAGTACCTGACTGACTGAACCTGACAGCCAACGAGGATGTACGTCTGCCACCATTTTCATTTATCACAACTACGTATCATACAAAGTCTGTTTGCGTAAACCCCATGCTAATTATATGGCCGTCCATTTAGAAAGGAGTAGAAATAACAATATTTTCAATATATAACTTTCAATTCTGGAGTAGTAGCAACAAGATATTTATGATGGTAACCATGGTATCCATATCGGATGTCCAAGCAGAACTAATTTCGTTTAGGATCAACTAGACCGTGTGACCAAACTTTCAAGGCCATCCTAATAGTAACATAGGAGAAGTAGTGAGAACAAATTTGTGCTGACGAATGATGGATGTTGGACAACAGACAGTCACAGAAGCTTTTCTGGTTTATGGCCAGTAGAGCTAAACTTCACAAGCTCAGATTGCAATTTCATTTTTAAATTTATTTTGACACAGCATTGAAACTGTTGTACGTTAAATATAAAAAGAAATAAATAAAAGTCATCTTATTGATTCATGTGTTTATTCACATCAAAAAGTATTTCACATCAATCCACGTTTTTCTCCAGGTCTTGATCTCACAATCATTGTCCAACTGCTCTGGTGCAAAAAAGAATTTTTCTGACGCACGCTAAGGACAATCACTTGGAACAGTAGTTGCAAGTTCCTGTCAATAAAATCAACCATGGGCATACATGGGGGAGGGGGTCAGCCAGTTCCTCCGCCCAAGAGTTTTTAAAAAATTAATTCTGCAGTATATAAGTATATCCATTTCATATGAGCTTGCCTCCACCCCCACCTACCCACCCCAAACAAATTCCTGAGGACACCCATGAAATCAGTGGCTACCAATTCTTTGAACAAATGGTTTTAAATATAATACAATGATCTCAGTTTATTATAGGGGAAAAAAATATTGCATTAAACACTTTTATAAGTCACTAATCCCCTAATTTAACTATCAAAATTAACATCGGCACTGCTCTATATATTTAACTAGCAATGTGAGTAAGGGAAGGCCCTGCAAATGTGTACTAATTACGGCTAAGCAATGAAGTATGGAGAACAGAAATTACACTGTTTCCCATTTATAAGTCACATGCTTCACTTTGATGTAACTAACAAGACGAACTTCATGATGTAGAGTGATTTACAGATGGGGTCCAGCAGGGAAATGAATATTATTAATTTGCCAGTGTCTTTCAATAACTTGTAGATACTGGCTCAAAATTTCTTTCAGGCAAATTGGATACCCGATAAGACACTTTGAATGTGCCCAATGGGCAACTCACTTTTCATAAGGGAGGGTCAGTGGCTGTTGGGCCTTCAGTTTTTGAGCTCATCATGAGAAAACATTTCAGTTTTAATTCTAAGAATTTATTGTACTCTTGAGTGAAATTAGCAGATTTTCATTTTGGGGTTGAAATGGTTCATCAATATATCGATGCATGGATGTTTTCTCCATATCAGTACAAGCGGTGAAGTATACAAAGTTATACTTAATTAATAAAAGTTAGTTTTATTTTCAGCAGTCATAATTATCAGACGTTTGCCCATTTATTTTTTAAATTGAAAATTCATCTGAGAGAGACATAGCAGGCACATGCACTCATTTCTGTCAGTAAGAATGAAACACTATGACAACACCCACTTGCCTTCTATAGATTAACACAAGGTGAGAAACATGCGTGTATTTTGTACTGAAACCTAAGCCCACCCCCTTCCTCCGAACATTCCCATGCTAATTATTGTATCACATCAACATGTTTGGCCACTGATAACATGTATTAACATAAATAAGATGTTCCTGATTTGTTCCTCATATATAATTTAAGTATCTTGCTGATTATTTAAAAACCTCTTTTATGCGAAGTTTCTCTTGCTCAACTTGGGTCAAATAAGAAGGCTACACTTCTGGTGTCACACAGTGAAATATGTTACAATCAATTCTGATTGGTGATCATTGTTTTATTGAAGTCCAGAATAAAGCAATAACCACCAATCAGAACTGGAACTTATTCACTGTGTGACAAGCCCTAAGTATTGGCATGTAAACACAGTCCAAAAAGGTAAGAAGCAACAGAAAAATTTCATGCAAAAATCAGATGATCTGTAAAGTGCCAAAATCATAATTTAATCATAATTTAAAATTTTTCAATGTTAATTTTTAGAAGTTTTAAATGATATCTTTTATGCTGCTACATGTAATCAGTAACTGAGTTTGGCAACTGGATAAAAGAAAACAAATATGCAAAGGGGCAAACTCCAAACTGCATGAGATATAGTCACCTTATATAATTTAAATTAAACACAAACAACAAATCTGGAATACCTTCTCTACAGTGATGTATACTATCAGTGGCTGTACATACTTATGGAATAAAAGAATTAGCATGGAATTTTGTTAATTTCTAGAAAACCAATTGGTGTTTTCAACGGTTCTTCTTTCTCATTGTGAATGTTTCTGTTAAGGCTGTCTCAGACGAATTCTCATTTCAAAGAATATAAGGCACATGACTAATAATTATTCACAAATGCTTAAGGTAAATATTGTTCTTATAGATTCTTCACGTGATCATTGGATCTCTGATGTCATTGACATGTAGTTTGCGAGATTTGTGTAGTCATGTGACTTGGAATACAAATGGCCAGTTCCAGGTCAGATTTCATCAACGCTGTAGCTGCATCTCGTCTCTCAGCGGATTAAAGATATAACGAATGCTACACTCGCTATTTCTGAGAAAATAAATCGTATTCCTGTCGATTTCATGCAGATATATCTCGATGAAAGGTCGTTAAAGTTTGCTAGACCGGTTAGTAAGCGGCTACCCTATGCTGATACCAAATGGTGTCGGCGAATTCCCACTTTTCGATAGGAAATGGACTCTGACCCTACACCCCAACATAAATGTCCAAATATCAAAAATGGGGTGGCAAGGGTCAGAGAAAACTCGGACTATATGCCTACCAGTTCGAATTCCCAAATGTTATGTCTGTTGCTAAGCAAGTCAGAAGTATCCTTCTGCCATAGTCCTTAGTGAGAAGCGGAACTCGCTATAACCCGTCCTTTCCCAAAACTAATCTGAACAAGGAGAAAACTACGATATGTTCCAGTGAAAGGAATCGTGTTACTAATAAGCCCAACGCACTTGTGATGCAAGTGACCGAAACGTCGACAACACTTCAATAACGGAAAGGCAGTTGTTACCTCTGTGAAACGTCACCGGCAGTGACAGCAGTTCCTAAAAATAGCCACCAGATCGATTTTTGACAAGGTGAACCGATCCGAGATCTTTTCCGTGCTATTGTTTTTACTGAAAACGATATACCAGGCACTAAAAAGATCAACCAGGCTCTAAGTTTGTTCATTCAAATATAAACTAGTATGCCAATAATCAGATACAGCGATGGTTAGAATGTCGAGGACTGTAGACTGGGCAATTCTTGGAAGAAAAAATTTATGAATTTTTCTGGAATAGTATAATACACAAATTTCTTGAATTTTATCACTAGTATATATGCCCTGGCTTATGCATCAATATAGAAACTTTGCATATATATATATATATATATATATATATATATATATATATATATATAATCATCAAGATATGTATCAGTGCTGGGGGGGGAGGAATTGTATGATGCATTAGTGACTTTATTACTCTTTTCTGATTCAATCGGTAAAAATGTAAAGAGGAGAGACAATGTATGTTTTTTCAATGTCAGCTTTACAAATAAACCTTAATTTTGAATGACATATTCTGACATATACATACATAAATATACAATTTCCGGTGTGTATATATATATATATATATATATATATATATATATATATATATATATATATATATATATATATATATATAGGGAGAGAGAGAGAGAGAGGGTGTTTCGAAGAAGAGCACATATGCGCTTGAATGAAAAGTGAGTAAAGATCTTATTTTAATAACCTTTCTTTGCTTGTAATAGGGCCTCGGATGGAGTAGGCAACTCTGAAAAACTTCCGGAAGACCACGACGGTTAGGGGGACCACCTCAGTCACAATTTGTAATTCATAGGGGCCTACTGGAGAATTTTTCCTAGGGCCTACAAATCCTGTCCGCGAACCTGGCTTAGAGTGACTCTCTCTCTCTCTCTCTCTCTCTCTCTCTCTCTCTCTCAATATGGTACCTTCTAATTATATCTTTTCCGATCTCTGTACCGTTATAATAGAACTAGACAACATTGATATCATATTCCAGGGATCGGCAATCTACGGCATACGTGCCACAAGGTGGCACGTCAAGAAGTTTTGTGTGGCACGCGAAGGGCAGCCAAAAATCTCGATTTTAATAGTGTTACTCCCTTATTGGAGGCACGCGCTAGTTCATTTTGTAATTAATCCAGAAAAAGTGGCATGCTACGTAAAATAGGTTGCTGACCCCTGTTATATTCAGATCCTGGATTAGATGATTCGCCCTTTAGATGACAAGTTAGTGACTTTTTCTCTGTCGACGCATTATTTACCTAACATTTGCAGCCCATGAAGTGTTTGATAGCCGGAAGTCTGGATCATACTGAGGCTGGAAAAACTTGGGACTGACAGTGTTCTATAATATTTTTATCAGCTGGAGCAAGCAGCAACATCATATGTACTACACGCATATGCAGTAATTCTTTGGTGTGCTTTCGTGAAGCTTCTGTAAGCACTGTTCTTCTAGCTTGTGGTTTTCTCTCCACAAGCACCAGAAACAGTGGAAAGCTTCAGGCATTTCATTTGTTTAGAAATCAAATTAATATTTAATATAAAACAATTATTTCCAGATAGTCAACTAAAAAAAAAAACGCAGTGTTTAATGTGAATGCTAACATAACTGAAAGCAGCGAGTAAGCTGGTCACTCTTTTTCAGTTGCGGGAGGAGCAGCATATGACTATATGACATCGATCCGTCTGTATATGTTTAGATCATTCATCATATTTGTAATACAAATGACAACGGTGAGAGACTTGTAGACGTTTGCTCCATGAACAATCTGGTCATTGGAGGGATTCTCTTTCCACACCGTGAGATGCACAAGCTGACTTGGTGTTCACCAAATGGCAGTGACAAGAAACAGATTAACCGTCTGATGGTAAATGGTACATGGAAACGCTGCCTGCAAGACGTATAAGTGAGGTGAGGGGCAGACGTTGGTAGTGATAACCACCTCATGACAATACATGTGAATCCCTAGTTAAGAACGACTGGCATTAAGACACCCATACAAAGACATGTCAATGTTTTGACGCTACAGGATTGAAGACTGCCTTCGCCATTGAAGAGATTCCAAACCCTACACAAATTAGGAGAAGATGCATCTTCCGATAACACAGATAGAATCAACTCGTCATGGGAACATATTGCATCAGTTTACAAAAAGAGCAGCGAAGTATGTCTGGGTTTCAAAGAAAAGATAAAGAGCACGGAGTGGAGTAAGACTGACACATGGAAAATCATTGACGACAGACGTGTCGTAAAGAAGAGACTGGCAGATGCCAAAGCAGCCAGACATCAAGAAAGATTCAAACAGCAATACAAAGAGGCAGACCGAAAAGTGAAGACGTCAGTAAGAGCAAACAAATGAACGTTCATGGAAGACCTTGCAACACAAGCTGAAATTGCAGCATGTCGTGGACAACAAGAAAATATATATAGAATCACCAAGCTCATTTGTGACAATTAAAGTGGCGAGACAAATGCCCCAATCAATGATAAACAAAGATAATTACTGACAACAGCGAACGAGCAAGAAGGAAGCTGGACAGAGCATTTCTGTTAAGTTCTGAACAGACCACCACCTGAAGACGAAGCAGACATCCATGAAGTTGAGGAAGACCTTGTCATTAATATTACTCTACCAGAAAAAGAAGATATCACTGAAGCTATTAGATCTCTCAAAAATGGCAAGGCTCCAGGACATCATAATCTAATGTTGAAATGTGCAAAACAGATAAAGAACTCGCAGCCTCCATTCACCAGCCACTGTTTACAGAAATTTGGGAAGAACAACAAGTACCCAAGGACTGGACCAAAGGAGTTATTGTCAAGATTCCCAAGAAAGGAGCACTCAGCAACTGTAACAACTGGCGTGACATCACCCAACTATCCATACCCTCTAAGATCCTTGCCAAGGTTATCATCAAGCGGCTCACAGATGCTGTCGACAAATCGATGAGGAAGGAACAGGACGGATTTCAGAAGGGATGAGGGCCTATAGACCAGATTTTCCCCATGAGAAACATCGTAGAACGGTGCACAGAGTGGCAGAGATAGTTGTACATTAACTTCGTTGAATTTGAAAAGGCCTTTGACAGCATCCACAGATAAAGCCTTTGGCGTATTCTGAAAGCTTATGGAATTCCCCTACAAATGGCCCATCTCATCAGTTGTTTTTTACACCAACTTCACATGGAGCGTGGGACTCTGCGGCTTGTGCCTTGAAGTCAAGACTAGTGTCAGACAGGGATGCGTAATGCATACACTACTCTTCAACTTAGTAATTGACTCGGTCGTGCAAAGAAAAACAGAAGATGTGTCTAGGGGGCACCAGATGGATACTTTTTTCCACATTGGAAAACCTGGACTTTGTATGCAGATAATCTCGCATTGTTTCACCACACCCACCAGCAAATGCAACATAAGGCACAACGCCGCTGCACCTTTGCACACTAGGTAGGATTGAGAGTAAGGCAGAAGAAGACCGAGGTTATGTACCTGAACATAGACTCACTAACACCAATCAGGATAACTAATGTAGACTTACCCAGCTCTAACAGCTTTACATACCTGGGCAACAGCATATGACAAGATGGAGGCACCAAGAATGACATCCAAAGCAAACTAAGGCCAGAAATGTATTCAGAAGTATAAACTGTGTATAGAGATCAATACAGTATGGTACCCACAACAAGCTTAAGCTGCACCAAAGCTGTGTCTTATCGACGCTACTGTATGGCTCGGAATGCTGGCGTATGACTGTGATCTCGTCCTTCCACATTAGTAGCCTTCGCAGGATACTACATACCTTTTGGCCGATGACAATTTCCAACTATGAACTGCTTGTGCGATGCCACCAAGAAAACATGGCCACTATCATCATGAAAGGACGCTATAGGTGGATCAGGCATGTGATGAGAAAGGAGGCAGAAGCAGTTTTAAGGACAGCACTGCATTGGACACCTGAGGGACGACGGAAGTGTGGGAGGCCTAAGACAACATGGCGCCGTACTGTTGAGATTGAGATGAAGACCCTTCACCATAGCTGGGAAACACTAGAGAAAATGGTCAAAGACAGACAGAAGTGGAAGAGCTTCGTTGCTGCCCTACAAGCCAAGGAGACTTAATGGGCAGTAAATAAGTATTCACCATATTGTTGTATCTGTCATTAAGTCTTGTGCTTTGTTTTGTCATCTTGTATGCCTGTTACAGGGGTTATCATTCTGCAGCTAAAAAGCAGTCGATTTGAATCTTTCGATACGTTATATGGTGGTAAGCTCCCCAATACGATTCTGCTAAAGCCAAGCAGAAAATAGTAGGTAGGCATTTATTGTTATTACTATTAATATTATTATAATATATATATATATATATATATATATATATATATATATATATATATATATATATATATATAGACACACACACACACACACACACACACACACACACAAAATGCATGTTTCTCCTTTGAATTAAAGAGTTTCAGCTCTATACTGTACTCCACCTATTTTTTGTCAATACTTCGTGTTTTTTTAGACTTGATAGGAAATTCTGTACATTTGAGGTAAACATTAAATAAAATCAACATATAATTGTCATAGCCATAGTCATTGTTAGCTTTCATCCAGATGTGATAACAATTCGGTTTTAAAAACTTGAATGTAATAAACATGAATAAAGATAAATATGGAAGAATAATATCCATAAGACACTACCTTACAGTACCTTCATTGTCATAACGTTTTTAAAAATTCACGCGGCTTATTCTCAGTCTGAACTTTTCAGGAAGTCTGATGCAATGATATTAGGTCCCTCCCTTGTACTTCCTGTTAGATGAATACCATGCCCACACAAGATTTACCTTCCACTGGCAACGTCTAACAAAAATTCTATTTAGTGCTAACTCCGCTGAGTTTATTTATTTTCTTCAGTGTCTCTCCCCCAAAAAATGTCGCGTACCAAGGCAAGCAATTCAGAAACGATAACGAATGACAGAAATGAATCAATAATTTTGTTTAGAAAATCTGAGTCGTCGTGTTTCTTTGAGATTTTAGTAGTAATAAAAGAACTTCCTGTAGAAAATGGAGTTCTATTTCTTCATGCTTAATTACACGTAAGAATAGGCTGTGCAGCGGACCAAAATTGCCAACGCCGCATAGACAGCAGAATTCGAGATCATTTTGTTTTAGTAACCAGCGCAACACTGCTCCAATTTGATACTATGAAAGAAGATTTTTTTTCATAAGGGATACTCAATCTTTGGAAATTTCTTCTTGGAACAAGCCTGCACTGTGATATTATTTCGAGTCTGAAGTTGCTCGAATTGAGCATTTGAACTGCAATCTCAAACACCAGCCCATTTTAAAAGGTCGTGATTTGGTATGAACAAAAACACTCTACAGGTTTACGAGCGTAAGAAACTGATTTTGTGCATTGAATGCCTTATCTCCTGTAATTATCGAGATAAGCGTAGGGGACAGTGTGCCAGACATATTGCTGCGAGGTAGTGCATGGGGCCACTTTAGCGTCAGTGGGACCTTAACGTTAAAAATGGGTATATCAAAATTGGCGTCAATGGGAATTAACATGGGAATGTCACCTGGAGGTCAATGGGAACTGAACATTGGTGACGTCATGGGGTTTATAAGGTCAAAACTATTTATAGGGTGAAATGTATTTGTAGGGACAAAGAGTTGATAAGGACAAACATAGACATACAGAAACAAACAAATATACATCCAAACACACAGAAAAGAGGACAGAGATGTTCCAAAGAAAGACTCACAGACGGAGTTGAGACTCCAAAAAGAAAAGTCTATTGTATGGGTACAAAACATTTATTCAATTATATACATGGGCTCTCTGGCCTGTGCGATGATCTAAGCACTGTCCTTTTAATACATACAAATTTGGACATACAACAAATCTATTCACAAGTTATCTAGTTCTTGGTTCTAGCAAAATACTTTCAAAAATTAAAGTTCATTCCTTCAAAAAAAACCACTTTATATACAATGCATATGCATTTCATAAAAGAATGACACTTTTCATACTACAATTAATGTCCATTTTTAAGAAAAAGCTAAAGCAAAACAAGTAACAAACAAATAATGTAGCCAACGTAGGGCTTTGACCGCTAGATACGTTACTTGTGCAACAAATGTGACATTGTCTCTTTCGTACGTGTGCCTTGTCACTATTGGTGCGTATGCTTGTCCACAAGTAGGGCACAAACTCAGGAGTTGACAAGCACTTTTCCGCTGTGAACCTTGTGTCTTCAACTGTTGTTGGTAACAGGTAGGGCTGACAAAAGTGCGCGGACAAGCTGGGCAATGCACTCGTTGTTGTCCTTCGTCAAGACAGGGTTTAAAGGCCAAACATCCTGAGCATTTCGAGCCACAATGTTTGTGTTGCTCTCGATTGTTATAGCCCTAGTCACATTTCTCACGTCACATTTCTCACAATAATAACTGTATCCCAGGAATCCAGTGATACTGGTAATGGTATCAAAATGTTTATCGTGATGATAGACGTGAATTATTTTTCCGTCTTTGAAATTTTTGCCTCGAAACAACAGAGGTCCATGCACTTAAGGGTGCACTTTCAAGGAGTAGCATGGAGCTAAGACGTCTCGCAATTTTTGCATTTCAGGAATGCCACAGGGTGTGTCTTTGGACAGGCCAGCTTGTTGTAACAGTTCTACTTCTCTTTATTGTTTGGCTCGGTCCGATTGTTGAATAGTTTTCCAGGGTATTTTCCATTCTGCCGTGTTGTTCTAGTCGGCATACGTTCATCCCACCACAATGGCACGGGCTAAACACATCTTGTCTTGAGGATTGTTAATTTGGACGAGGCTCTTTTTGGTGCTGCGAAGGTCATCCACCAACAACACCTTTTTGCGTCCTGTCCCTTGGGGAAGAGACACGTGGATCATGAACAGTGTCGCTTTTCCGTCGGTGATGTGAAACTTGTCGTTGGATTGTTGCACGTGTTGAATCTTATCAATAACTTTGGAAGGTGTCAGTTCTGATGGGCTGCTAATCTCGATCCAAACGGGGGACTTCAGACTGTCGTGATAAAAGGAAAGTCTCAAGCAATCGTCTTCTTTGGCTTCATATTGTCGTTTCGGTGTGGTTAACAAAGAATCACATACATCGGTGATGAACCCTTCTGCTTTCTCCAGCGGTACGTCTGACGTGAAATCTTTAAACTTCACCGTGTACGTGTAGGCCGTGGTTCTAAATTTTCTAGAGGAACGCTTTTCCGTCTCTCGAATGTGGCAATACTTTTGGGGTGATAGTGGTGACTTTTGGTTTGCCGTAGGCTCTCTCGGTCTGGTCACAGATGTGGAAGGTGTTGGTTCAGGTTCGCTCATGTCTTTGATTTGAGCGAACACTTCTTATCTTCCTGTGTGAGGCCATATGTTACGTCGCTGCCTCTTACGTTCTTCTTCTCTCTCAATGAAATCGTGCGATCGTTTCATCTCGATTGCTCTTCAGAAACGATTTAACCAAGTTCGTTCTCTCTACATATACCATCTCTACCTCTTGTAGTGACAATGACTTAGTATATTTCACAAAGGCAAGTGAAAGTCAAACATATATGAACCATGGTTGACTTATGCGAATTACAACGGTGCGTCTTAAACACCTCATGCATCTTAACGACCCTTCGATTCAAACCCTACCACGAAGGAAAAAAGTTGCAAGAAAAAAAACAAAAAACAGACAGTTTGTGTCATCAATAGAGCTAGAGACGGTACTGTACCGTTAGGACACCTGAGTACTCCAGAAAACCACGCTACTCGACAACGATGTCCCCTTCTCTCTGTCACATCTACTTTGTCGTTGACCACAATGTCTACCAACCCTGATTTAGCACACATTTTTCTTCCTTTGATATTTTTTTTTTTAAAATACACCCATTTTTAAAAGAACTACCCTTTTTAGACACAAGCGACTTCTCCTCCTGCTCTTACCACTGTTGCTGCACCTACAGTGGTGATGTTCCTAAGACCAAAGTATAAGACAGAGCAAGTAAGTTGTGAAGTTGAGCGGAGGTGTCTAAACAACAACTGTCAAGCCCCTATGTTCCACTTCTGTCTGTGATAATAACTTGCGATACTTCACATTTTCTAAAGTGGAAATGTTTACAAGCCGTACAAAAGTTATGTGACTTCAGCTTTTGACACTTGCACAGACTCTTCGCTTCATAAGTGTCACGAGAAAAATATCTATCCAATTTTTACCATTTTCCAAACACGCACACACTTGCAACGTGAGCAGAATCTGTACTTCTTTATTTGTGGATATCCCACAGACCCGTCCCAGCATATACAGCTGGTTAAGAACTGTAGGAATATCCCCTCATTTTTCCAGAAATATCAAAGCTTTTATGTGTATTTTCCATGTTCCACCCTTTATTAGTGCTTAGTTATGTTCCCTAAAGACACAAACAATTCTGAAAGAAATTAATTTTGAATAATGGGTTCTCTCTGTTTATACATTTTTTCAAGTTGTTGGTGCCTAGCAGATTACATCCAAATACCTTCTCAAAGTGATGCATTTCTACACGTCATTGTCTTTGTTAAATTCGGTTTTGTTGGTTAGTCATCATTAATCTTTAATTCTATTTTTTTTTAATATATTTCTTTTTTATAGAAGATGTAAGATTGTTTATTGCTGCAACAGTATTTATGTTGTTTAGCCTGTTGCTGCAAAAGAAAATATTTATAGCAAAGTGCTTAAGTTTGCTCAGTTTTCTTATTTCAACCTCTGCAAAAGGTACCAAGTTTGTCTTGCAAGGGATTGAAACTTTAAGTTACGCGGATGTGAAGGAAAACATACCTTTGTTATTACAGTTTGCTGTTTTTGTGTTCATTCTAATCACACTTGCCTTATATCTTTGTGTTTTAGAGATCATATTTCTTCTGATGTAAATACATGCATCAGTGGACAGACAGCTTGGGTTATCATCCTTGAGGTTCACTGTACTTTAGTTTATTTACTTCATACAAGCTCCAAATTCACTAGTTTGAAAAAAACAAAAAAAAACAAAAAAAAAAAAAAAAAACACTCAATACTATATCGTTTTTGTCTCTACCTATGCGAATGTGTGTATGTCAAAATGTCCAAGTGAGAAAATATTTTGATTTGGTCAGTTTCAAAACGCGAACAATAATGGCACAGTTAAGCATTTGATGTGGCAAGAAGAAATGTTACGGTACACAACACAGGATTGTTAGTTCACATTCCAGTCAGTCTGCGCTGCAATGGCAAAAATGCAAGAGCCAAGGCAAAACAATGCGTCAGTCATTAGAAGCAATTTTATTGGCTACACCTATTTTCTACCATCTTAGCTTCGAATCTCCTTCAGTCGCTCTTCGCACCGTAACAAGATCAGTCACATATTTATGCGCCTGACCACTACACTACCTGCCTTAAATTTAGAACCAAACAATGCGTCACTCATTGTAAGTGACTTCATTGGCTAATTGATATTTTCCACCGCCTTAGCTTCAAATCGGTTTCAGTTGTTATTCGCAAAGCGAGAAGATCAGACGTGTTTTTCTGTACCTGTCCACTAGTCACTTTACAAACAATAAAACTAATGCACAAACAATCGTACCATGGATGACTCGTGGAAATGTCAGCCTTATTGCGAAATACATCACGGCATGTTTAGATGTACTATTTTGTGAGAACTTTACATCGACGTTTTTCACAGAATGATTTTAGTAGGCTACGTCTCCAATTCACTCTTGTGATATTTTACAATAGTGGGGTTTTTTTTCCCTATAGGAGTAATTTTTCGAAATTTCGTAAGGAAAATAAAACATACAAACATAAGAGTCGTGATATTTTTAAAAGTAGGAGTAACATATTCTCTCTCTCTCTCTCTCTCTCTCTCTCTCCTAGTAATTTTGATTGAAATCTAATGGCATCTGTTCCTGTTTGAAGATACCTCTCCAAAATTTTGATCAGTAGTCACCATAATTACGTGAACTGTTCCGTTTGTCATGTAATTTTTTTCAAAAACTTACACCTTAAAAAGTGTATAAATATTTTTTCCTTACATCAGTAAATCACTGGATGAAATAAAATCTTGAGTTGGCTTGAGCTTGTACAATTCAGGTATCTTAGCTTTATCCTATTCTGGCACTGCAATGTGTCACGGAAAAAAATTTCAAACATTAAAACTACCGCTTTTTCAGAAGGCAACAAACGCACGGCTTTTTCAAGAATGACGCGAGTGACATTGCACTGTATAACCCTGACTATGGTTAACTCTGAATTCTAAAACCAAAACATGCGTTCAGAATAAATGTAAGAATGTTCGACCTATCTTCTCTCAGTTTAGACTGTCGATTGAACAAGGCGCATTTCGTTATTTTGGTGTTGTCATTGTATACATTGTCATCGACTCATCATAAGCTGAAACCATGGCAACGTTTTGATTCACTCCAGTCTTCTTTTTGAAAAAAAAACAAAGCCTACTTTTAAAAAAGTCTATTCTATAATCAAAACTTCGATTCACTTTTGGATTTCCACAAATCAGACTCAATTTGCAGTGGGCATTCTATGAGCAACACCTAGAGAATGTGAAATTAGTCAGCTATGCAAAATGGTCAAACTAGACACTAAGTTGAACCCTGGTAGCCAATGCCACTATTTGTGGAGTTGAACTGACTAGGGAAAATTCTCCCAGTATCCATAATACACCTGAACAAGAAGAGGCAATGACACTGCTACTCAATGAACGTATTAGAATGACCTAACACTTTGCTTCTTTGATGATTTTGTTGTAGACGAAGTCCTTGACATTTCTCCAAGATCGATTTTCCAAACATGGCTCCTGATTAATTACTGGCTGGATATCATTCCTCCTTGGAACTTTCTTCATTATGACAAAAGTTGAAAGGTGTTTCATCACTGCTGCCTGTTCTGCACTGGGCCATTGTTTCCTTTTACATTTTCGTCTCTCTAGCAAATGCGAATAAAAACATTTAATAAACGTCACTTTATAAAGATACCCCAAATAAGTGCTAGAATAATTTTCCGCAAACATTTATGTCTAGTTTTCAGATTTTCTTGTGTCAGAGTATCGTTAAATTTACAATGCATAGAAACTGAAGATATGATTGTGTGACAAACAGATTTCATTCAGAAATTGTACAAAAATGGAAGCCAGGGCACAAAAGATAGTTGTGTGATATGATACTAATTAGATGAGAAAATAAAGTAAGCAATAATTGTATTACTTGCTTTCACATTTAAGCAATAAATTTATTACTTGTTTTTACATTTCAACAACAAATTACTTGCTTTCACATTTCAGCAACAAATTTATTATTTTTACATTTCGGTAACAAATTTATTTGCTTTTACATTTCAACAACATATTAATTACTATCACATTTATGCAACAAATTTATTATTTTTACATTTCAGCAACAATTTACTTGCTTTTACATTTCAACAATAAATGTATTACTTGCTTTTATATTTAAACAACAAATTTCTTGCTTTCACATTTCAGTAACAAATGTATTACTTGCTTTCACATTTCAGTAACAATATATATATATATATATATATATATATATATATATATATATATATATATATATATAGGCCTCAGAGGTCTCGCTAACATTGTAAAACTATAACTCCAGGACTCCTATTTTGGTAAAACTTGCAGTCCCACCAGCAAAAGTTGCAGTCTCCATAAACATATTGGGCATACCTGAAGTTGCTATATGGCCAAATGAGAAGAATAAGTGGAAGCCTTTGAGTTTGATTTTCCAAGTTCTTTACACCACTGACATATAGCTCTTGTTTATCCATTAGAGTGAGTCTGAATTTTGTCAATTCAAGGAAAGGCCTTATTCACAATACTAAGCCAGGCATCACACACTTTCTTACACTTGGCTACTGTTCCATTAGCAACTTCCACTTCAGCACTCTTCTAAATCTCATTACAATCTTCGTCAGTTTGCCATTTAACCCCAAAAATACTTATCCAAATTTTGCAAAACGGCATTTTGTCTTAGTCTCGACGTGTCTTAATTTTGAGGTCACAGTACTACTTATTCAAATATACAAGGAAACGAACACCCTAATGAAAGCTAGACTTGCCCATTCGATTTACTCTTATAATGACTACATATAAATCTCGGGGAGTTTTCTTCCTCCGAATTCAGTCATTGTAAATATCAGCACAGCTAAAATGATCAATTGAACAACACATTTTCCCACGCAGCAGGTGGTTGAAGCATGACTGGCAAGCCTTTGAATTTGCCACCCATCTACTACGTGCGTACGGACGACTCCTGCTTAAGTGATTTTCTGCGTCCAATATAAAAAATTTGTGTCCAATACGCTTAATTAAGCGTTATGAGACCGCTGTGGCTCTTATGAAATATTTCACCAAGCATGTGCGTGTGTGTGAGTGTGGTTGATAAATAACTTTGAATAAATAAAGAAAAACCTTGTGTATTTATGTCTGTACAGTGGCAATGATTGTATGTTATTACCATTGCTCTATATTGCATGCATTAGAAGTGCATGAAGTAGTGGCATCATTATGAAATACCATTTCATGTCTGCTATTGTTACTTGTACAACCATGCTAAGTAGATAGTGGTAGAAGCTTTTAATAACTACAGATTCAATGAAAGCTTCCCATTGATGAACTGCATAAAGTCACTTCACGAGTGCTTGTGGTAAACTCTTGTCTTACTGTCTATGTAACATAGCACACAGTGAACGTTTCTGCTAAAAACACCATTATCAAACATGACTGCAAATCAAAAGATGGAAGTTTCAAATCTTTCATTAAACAAATCGCTTCCATTGTTGGACAAGTTATACAACAGTCCCTATTATATAAGCCCACCTATTCAGTGACAGAAAAGTGATTATTATGATGGGTGGCCTTCATCATGGGGACTAATAGAAACGTTATGGGGTTTCAATGCCATATTTCAGCACAAGATAGGCCACACATGGCGGCCAGTATAACTTGTGGAGGAAGAATCAGGGAAAACTCCTGGAAGAACTACTGACCCTTGGGGAGCCACTGGCAAGCGTTCTCAAATACCCTCACTGGCCGAGTCTGAGACTTGAACCCACACAGAGATGAAATGGCAGTGATCTGTAGAGATGAGCACTTTAGACCACTCGGCCACTCGTGGTCCCGATAGAAAAGTGGTTATTTCAAGATGAGTGGCTTTTCAACAAGGGGACATAAAAAAAAGTGATTATTATTATGGGTGGCCTGTCAATAGGAGGCCTGATAAACTGCTTACTGATGAGTGGCTTTTCAACTGGAGGACTTATACAAAAGTAACTATTCATGATTGGAGGCCTTTCAACAGGAGGACTAATAGAACAGTAATTATTTATGGTAGGTGACCTCTAAACAGGAACACTGGAAAACAGAAATATACTTCATTCGTGCATAATGATGTTGCTGTCTAGAGAGAGAATTTATAAGAGAGAGAAAACTGTGGTTGCCGATTTGATGATGTGCCATGAAAAACTAATCAACCATAAGTAGTGTACATAATAGAATATACAAATCCTACTTTATGTTCATGATTTTTAGACAGCAATGAGGCTATGCCATGTTGACTAACTTCCCATAAACTCTATTTTTCACTAATTTCTGACTTGGAAAAAATCATAGAAAAAATTTGTGGATCATCAGCACAGGTGTGGCCATAGAAATACAGAATATTTTGTGCAACATTTGTGTTATAGACATTGCATAACAATTTTTTTACACAAAAACAAAATACTTCTTCCTAATGACACTGAGTGATAATTTAAAAGGTAGGAAAATTGTATATTCTTAATATATATCATAAGTAAAACGACATCATCTACAGTGTTACTGTGTGGTCCCATGGAATAAGTATTTCTAAAATTACTATGCATGCGTCACCGTGTTTTCCAGTGTAGAACAATGATAGGGATCATCTATATCTTTCAACACATGACTGTTGTTTTCATCACATGACCACTGTTTTCTATCTTATGACTGCTGCTGTTTTTCATCACGTGACTGTTGTCTTTCATCACATGACTGTGTTCCTTCATCAAATGACAGCTGCTTTTCATCACATGTCTACTGTCCTTCATTACATGACCGATGTCATTCATCACATGACCGCTGTCCTTCATCACATGACAGCTATCTTTCATCACATTACTGCTGTCTTTCATCAGATGGCTGCTGCTGCCTTTCATGACATGACTGTTGTTCTTCATCACATGACTATTGTCTTTCATCAGACGGCTGCTGCTGTCTTTCATCACATGACTGCTGTCTTTCATCACATGACTACAGTCTCTCATCTAATGGCTGCTGCTGTCTTTCACCACATGACTGCTGTCCTTCATCACATAACAGCAATCTTTCATCACATGACTGCTACTGTCTTTTATTACATGACTGCTACTGTCTTTCATCACATGACTGGTTTTTCATCACATCAGTGCTGTCTTTCATAACATGACTACTGTCTTTCATCACATGACTGCTGCTGTCCTTCATCACATGACTACTGTCTCTCATCTAATGGCCGCTGCTGTCTTTCATCACATGACTGATGTCCCTCATCACATAACAGCAATCTTTCATCACATGACTGCTACTGTCTTTCTTTACATGACTGCTACTCTCTTTCTTTACATGACTGCTGTCTTTCATCACATGACTGTTGTGCTTCGTCAAATGGCTGCTGTCTTTCATCACATGACTATAGTCCTTCATCACATGACTACTGTCTTTCATCACATGACTGCAGCTGTCTTCATCACATGACTGTGGCTGTCTTTAATCACATGACTGCTGTCCCTCATCACGACTAGTCTTTCATCAGATGGCTGCTGCTGTCTTTCATCACATGATTGCTGTCCTTCATCAGATGACTACTGTCTTTCATCAGATGGCTGCTGCTGTCTTTCATCACATGACAGCCATCCTTCATCACATAATTGCTGCTATCTTTCATCACATGACTGCTGTTTTTCATCACATTACTGCTTTTCTTCATCACATGACTGCTGTTTTTCATCACATGACTACTGTATTTCATCAGATGGCTGCTGCTGTCCTTCATCACATGACTGCTGCCTTTCATCACATGACTACTGTCTTTCATCAGATGGCTGCTGCTGTCCTTCATCACATGACTGTTGTCCTTCATCACATGACTATTGTCTTTCATCAGATGGCTGCTGCGATCTTTCATCACATGACTGCTGTCCTTTATCACATGACTACTGTCTCTCATCTAATGGCTGCTGCTGTCTTTCACCACATGACTGCTGTGCTTCATCGCATAACAGTAATCTTTCATCACATGACTGCTACTGTCTTTCATTACATGACTACTGTCCTTCATCACATGACTACTGTCTTTCATCACATGATTGCAGCTGTCTTCATCACATGACTAGCTGTCTTTCATCACAGGACTGCTGTTTCATCATGACTACTGTCTTTCATCAGATGGCTGCTGCTGTCTTTCTTCACATGACTGCTGTCCTTCATCAGGTGACTACTGTCTTTCATCAGATGGCTGCTGCTTTCATCACATGACAGCTGTCCTTCATCACATTGCTACTGTCTTTCATCTAATGGCTGCTGCTGTCTTTCATCACATGACTGCTGCTATTATGACTGCTACTGTCTTTCATCACATGACTGCTTTCTTTCATCCCACTGCTGCTTTGCTTCATCACATGACTGCTGTTTTTCATCACATGACTACTGTCTTTTATCAGATGGCTGCTGCTGTCTTTCAATACATGACTGCTGTCCTTCATCACATGACTACTGTCTTTCATCAGATGGCTGCTGCTGTCCTTCATCACATGACTGTTGTCCTTCAACACATAACTATTTTCTTTCATCAGATGGCTGCCGCTGTCTTTCATCACATGATTTCTGTCCTTCATCACATTATTACTGTCTTTCATCCAATGGCTGCTGCTGTTTTTCATCACATGACTGGTACTGTCTTTCATCACATGACTTCTGTTCTTCATCATGTGACTACTGTCTTTCATCACATGACTGCTATCATTTTTTAATAGGACTGGCAAAATCGTCCTGATTTTCATCACCACTTGAGCACTGTTTCACAATAATTGTCTGATAATTAAGTTAAACATTAACTGAAACACATTTACACTCCAAATCATGTTATTGTTATTGTCCCACAGACTGGATGTTTTTTGCACTGATTAACCAGACCTTAAGGAAATGTGGAGGGGATTAAGTCCCCCAACGCAATGCGTGAGGTTCTGGAATATTTCATATGCCATACTGTTGTAACAATTTATCATTTTCCTGCTTGGGACAACTGTGTTACATATGCAATAAGAGAATATTATATGCTGTTCTTGCTTTGGACAACTTTGTCACATATAGGAGAATCTTGTATGGTTTTCTTGCTTGAGACAAGTGTCACACACACACACACACACACACACACAGATAAATATATATATATATATATATATAATTATTTAAAAAATGACACCCATTACTGAAATAATCAGTGCTGTACATGACCAGTATGACCATTACTATTAAATATCTCTTCTGATAAAGTACTGCAGTGCTGTATAAAGATCACATACACTTAG
The DNA here is from genome assembly GCA_016617855.1 of Megalonaias nervosa. NCBI lineage: Eukaryota > Metazoa > Mollusca > Bivalvia > Unionida > Unionidae > Megalonaias > Megalonaias nervosa. The sequence goes on along the minus strand of JAECUM010001042.1, from coordinate 23,416 downwards.
CTAGTAGTTATTATTATGGAATATTGATGATTTGACAATATTGTTCCAAATCAAACTCAAGGAAAGCTTTCATTACATTCATTATTTATATTCATGCCATCACCAATTTAATTTTTACATCTTACATCAAAATAGGGCATCATTTTTTTGCCAATCAATTACAGGTGCTTACACACTCAATAACACATGGTATCTTTGAAGTCAAATCAGCCTTCTGAGGGACAGACCTTTTTGTAATAAAGTTACAATGATAAGGATTAACTGTTAATTAGTAATCCTTACTTCTAGACTGGCCCTGGTTGACCAGAATACAAACAGGGGGAACATCTTGGGGATATGTGATGCACATCATGGGGATGCATTACAGCGAAAAACAGTATCTTCTTTGCAAATTTCATGCATATTTCACCTGAAGGCTCAATAAAAGAACAAACATGAGAAATAAAGATACATCACACACCACAACCTGTTCTAACTTTTAACTATGAATGTTTTGTCTGAAATCATCTCAGAACAAGTTTTAAGCTGATGAAGATGAAGGTTTACATTTTATGATTGCATATTTGCATTCCATAAAAAGATGCTTTTCCATTCATAATATCTTAATTAGTAAATAGTAGAGGTATAAACCTAGAGGTGGCTGTACATGTAAACAGACATTTTTGGAAACATTAATCATTTCTGGTCAGAGTCTTGTATATGCAAAGAATTGGAAACATCTAATCCATATCACAATGCACCAAGATTCTATACATATATACCAACACTCACATAATTCAACGGGATCGCAATAATGGAGTACATGTAAAGTATGGATGGTTTCAATGCATGTTTTAAAAATGAAATTTATATCATTTAAATAAGTACAAAAGTTTGTTGTTGGTTCTAAAGTGACCATTGTAACATACATTTAAGATTTGATCAACAGTACAAGCAAGTAATAACATGTAAATGATACCATATGAACCAGCATATTTGATATCATGCAAACTACAATAAGTTTTTGTCATGTAGTTAAAAATCAGAAAAACTCGGGCTTTTAGAATTTATTTTATCATGCTTTAAATGTAAATGGCATTGATGACAGTGTAAACAATTCACAAATGTAAGAAGCATCATGGAGTACTTGCCCAGGTACATGTAGCTTCACAGAACGCCACATGAATTGCACACCCATACAAGAGGTGATAGAGTTTCCAATCCCTGTCCATACATGTACTTAGACCAGTGTATTTGGCTGAGTAAGAGAATCAAATGCAATCTGAACATTTGCCATGCCTTTACCCACCTTAAAATGCGTGATAGAATTATAATACGGCCAAATACACAAGAGCCGGGGTTCTAGCATTACATAAAAACCAATAATTCCATGCAAGACATAATCACACAAACACTGGGTATAATGCAAAACAAAAGACCTTTTTTGGATTGCCAAGTCAAATATTAATTTCCTAAAGTTGTTTATATTTATCCAACTTACTTAAGCATATCTACTTAGACAATCCCCTAAACATTCCTAAGGTTTTGTTACCTGTGAGCTTGTTGTCACCTGTGTGCATTATGAAGTGTGTTGATAAAGATGAGCTCTGGCTAAAAGATACCCCACACTTTTTACACTTGAAGGGTTTATCACCAGTGTGTATCCTCAAATGTGTTGACAAATACGAATTCTTGCTAAACAATTTCCCGCACACTCCACATTTGAATCGTTTATCACCTGTATGCATCTCCATGTGTGCTGTCAAATTAGACTTGTCAGAAAACAAACTACCACAAATTTCACATATGTATGGTTTATCCTTGGTATGTGTCCGTGCATGTCTCGTCAAAATTGATTTCTGGTTAAACAATTTACCACATATTTCACATCTGAAAGGTTTGTAACCTGTGTGTATGTTCATATGCACGGTTAAATTAGACTTATGGGCAAACCAACTACAACACATTTCACATTTGTATGGTTTCTCTCCAGTATGAAACTTCACGTGCATCCTTAAACTGGAGTTTAAGAGAAAGGTTCTCCCACACAAATTACATTTGTATGGTTTGTCACCAGTGTGTATCCTCAAGTGTCTTGCTAAAGTCGTATTCTGTGTAAACAACTTCCCACATATTTCACAGTTGAATGGTTTGTGACCATCGTGTATCCTATTGTGTACGGATAAACCTGAGCTATGTCTAAACAACTTCCCACATATTTCACACTTGTATGGTTTGTCACCAGTGTGTATCCGTGTATGTATGGACAATCCATTTCTATGAGTAAATAGCTTCCCACAAATTTCGCATTTGGAGAGTTTGCCACCGATGTGTCTACTCAAGTGTATGGACAAACCTGAACTGTCTCTAAACAGTTTCCCACATCTTTCACATTTGTATGATTTGTGACCAGTGTGTATCCTCGAGTGTATGGACAAATAAGATTTTTGGCTAAATAATTTCCCACATATTTCACATTTAAAGGCCTTGTCAGCGGTGTTTAAACTTGTCTGTTTGTCCATTTTGGCCGTCGTACAAATGCTATACTAACAGTTAACATATCACTGTGTAATTGTTTACACTCCGAAAACGCGTTTCCGGCGTGAGCGCGCAGACTGGTTTGCAAAAAAACCGGTAAACATGTTCGATATCAAACCGATGAATCAACCCCTCACCCATGCTGATACTGATTGGCGGTTTCAGGGTTGATACCACCTATTCATTAAAACATGCAAAAATCAGCAGTAAGTTTTGGCTGCATACATTGATGTACATTTTATACACTTTCCGGTATTTCTCTCGGCTGTGGACATGGGCGCCAGCAGGTTTTTTTGCAGGAGGGGTCAGGACTTTGTGCGGAGGTCAGGAATTTCAGAGGGGAAAGTCAGTCATTCACGGCCGGGAGAGTTAGTATAACAAGCAGTCTGAAACTAAAGCTAATATCTATTAAGCGTTTTGAATAGAATCTTGTGACATATTTGCAGCTTCATTTGCATGATTAAACTTGTCGAATATATATATATATATATATATATATATATATATATATATATATATATATATATATATATATATATATATAGTACATATATATATATATATATATATATATATATATATATATATATATATATATATATATATATAGTATGATTTCCAGGGGGTGGTCACGTGAACCCCCTTTGACCCATGCTGCGGGCGCCCATGGCTGTGGACCTACCGTTGGCTGAAGGGTTCTTTCGGTAACATGTACATTATATTTCCAGAGCAAATCCTATGTTTGGTTACTTGTAAATCCACGTGGAATAGCACAACCGTTTGTCATGTGGCTTTTTATAATTCCGCGCTAGATATGGCTGTTACCAATGACCGGTATGTGTCTAAAGTGAACGCAGGTTTGTTTTGGAAAGATTTGCATGTACTAAAATTGCCCATTTTAATGATCACGTGACATGAGACCCACATATCGTCCATCAGTATCAATACAGATTTGGGGGGTTGATTTATCGGTCTAGTCCGATGTATGCCTGGAACAACTTAGTTGTGTGTGTGTGTGTGTGTGTGTGTGTTTCGGGCTTTTTAAAACAAATCGAACATAGAAGTACGAAATATGAGCAAAAATGGCGCAAATTATGACCAACGGTAAGCTTTGGAACTTTTGCACTACGCAAATAACAACTTTATATAATGTATATGCTATTCGTCAATTTAATATTCTAGGGGACGTAAAAGGGTATAATAATACTCTGTATAACGAGGAGAAAGAGGTAGAAGATATAGACTTAAAGAACGTTTTCAAAAACTATCAAATTCCTATGCTTAACCAAGAGCAATCTTTAAGATTAGAAGGCAAAGTTACCAAAACAGAAGTATTGCATTGTTTAAAATGATGAAAAGTGGCAAAAATCCAGGATCAGATGGTTACACAGCTGAATTTTTAAACGTTTATTGGACTATTATTGGAGAATTTGTACTTAGATCAATTAATGAAGCATATGAAACTAGATCATTCTCAACTTTATTGAGACAAGGCATTATAACTTGCATACCCATGGTGGATACACCTAAGCAGCTTTGTGTACAAAAATGAGCACCAGGATGTATTACCAAAAGATTTAAGTCAGTGCTGAATGAAATTATATCTGGCGATCAAATTGGTTTCGTAAAAGAAAAATACATTGATAAAAATATAAGGATCGTATATGATATTATGCACATTACAGAAGAGTTACTCATTCCTGGTATATTAACTGATTTTGAAACAAAAAGCGCCTGATTCCATTTCATTGAAATTTATTCATAGTGTTCTAACTTTTTAAAATTTTAGACAAATATAAGGCACTGGGCTAAAACTTTTTATTGTAATATCTCATCATCAGTTTAACAAAATGGCTTTCTTTCAGAAGTTTTTCAAAATATACAGAGGATGTGGACAGGGTGATCTAATAATCCCATATCTCATTTTACTATGTGCAGAAGTATGGTCCATACTATTAAAGAATACAAAATATATAAGGCATCAAGCTAAATGAAATAGAATATGTACTGTCTCATTTTGCAGATGACACTACTTTAATTATTGATGGATCTATTGAATCCTTGGAATCCTCTATTGAAGTATTAAACTAATTTGCAAGGGAAGAGTTGCAAGACTGAAATTTAACAATGTCAAAACAAAAGCAGTTTGGATAGGAAGCAAGGAGTACATTGCGGAAAGAGTTCAACAAAGGTTAAACTTACAGTGGTGACTAGATTTACCTCAATGGGCACAAAGTTTTCGGTGGATTTGGATAAAACGGTAACAATGAATTTTGAAAATAAAACAAATGATTCAAACTTGTTTAAAACATTTGGAAAAGCGATCCTTAACACCAACTGGCAAAATGATAGTTTTAAAAACCTTAATTGTTCCGAAACTCAATCATTTGTTCATCTAATTACAAATCCTCCAGAGATTTTTATTAGAATTTAAATGAATTATTTTCCCCTTTATATGGAAATCAAAATAGGACAAAGTTAAATGGAAGCTATGAATCAAACTTTTTCTGAAGATGTCTTGGCCATGATATTGAAAAATCTATATTAGCTTTGAAAATAACATGGATTCGTATATTTGTTGTAGCTCACAGAAAATTAGTCAATTTATATGAATATGAAACATGCGAGATTATGCACCTGTTCTTACTAAGATATAAAAATGTGATGCTTTATCAAAAAAGACAAACGAAACAACAATCCCCGCTTTTGATCGTGATGTTTTACGGGCTTGGAAACTGCTAAAAGAGAAAAATATACCCCGGACAGGAGAAGATGTTATGAAAACAAATTTATGGATGAACTCCCTTATAAGGGTGAACAAATTACCCATTTTCTATCGGAAATGGTTTTAACATTATTTAACCTATATTGTTGACATGCAAACAGATCAGGGAACTATTATTGACTTTGATAGCTTTAACTCTACATATGGTCTCAATACGAATTTCATTGTCTTTCAAGGTATAATTCAATGTGTAAAGTTCTTATGTAAAACGTTACAGTTAGATGTAAAGACACCGGTTAGACAATTTATACCTTTCCATTTAGAAATTGTATTTTATAACATTAAAGATGTAAAGACTATTATAAATCACTTTGAAACATAATGTTATACCAATTAATGAACATAAATGAAATTACATTTTCAACTTGAATATGGATATATGACCTTATATATATATATATATATATATATATATATATATATATATATATATAAATGTGTGTGTGTGTGCTAAAGCTTTTTAAATAACAAGCAACTCAAAATTACAATGGTTTCAATTTCGTGTTACTCAGAGAATTTTAACAATGATTTCATTTCTATATAAAATAAAATTGTCTGGTACTGATAAATGTACTTTTTGTAAAAAAAAAACAAAAATGCCCCGGAAACAACACTGCATTTGTTTTGGGAATGTAATGTGATAATCAGGCTGTGGAATAATGTGTCCCACTGGATCCAGAATAAAGTGAACAAAGGTATTGTGCCAAGTGCAAAAATCATATTGTTAGATACAAGTAAAGATGGAATATGTGAACAACATTTTTATTTGTTTTGTTTCCTAGCCAAATACATCTATATATGTAAATTGAAAGTGGATGTGCCTAGATTAGATGGATTGATAGTTTGTTCTTAAAGACCACTATAATCTGAAAAAAAGTACTGCAATCAAATCTGAAAAGAAATAAGCATTTATGTTGATTTGAGGACAGTGGAATCCATTACTTGACCAGTAATTAAGAATGATGTTATAATTTAAATGCATGTTTAATAGCATCATAAACGAAAATATTTCATTGAGTCTGATTCGATGGTAAAAAGGAACAAAAGACTATAATATCACTAAGTCTATGTCACCTAGATTCTGTATGTTTGTATTTGACTGTCAAATATGAGATTGTGTATTATATTAAAATGTGCCCGTATGCTTGCATGATTGTGTATTGTTTTTCCTACACTACATTTATTGTCCCTAGATTATGCAAGATTGTATGGAGACCTTAGCATGGTTCCCCGACCCAATGGTCAACCTATTTACAGGTGCAAAAAAAAAATGGCATCATTATTATGACACCCTCTGTCTGCCAATTGCTACATCGCCTCCCTAAACCATGGTCGAAATTACTGAAAGACTGAGGTTAAGTTAACCCTGTGTTAACCAGCTTGCATAGGAGTGTCATTAATGACTCGTGCACCTGCCATTCCAGAGAGGAATCAAAGGTCAGATACATAGAAATGTCATTTACAGCGTGGAATACGAAATTCTCAACCCTGATCTAATACAAGTAATTTGTGGGTGGTACCTTTATAAATCCCCCCCCCCTCTCTCTCTCTCTCTCTCTGTACGTGTGTGTGATTTGGATTTGTAACGTAGCTTTAACAATTTTTCCGTCACACCGCTACGATGTCTGCAGAATGTCACTTTTTATAGTGAAGTCTAGCACTGGGGCATCATGCTGCAGACATTAATATGATGTCCTACCCAGTCACATTATCCCGACACCGGGCCGACCAGTCCTAACACTAACCACCTTAATGTTGAGCGCCTAGCGAGGCAGCTGTTAGTACCATTTTTATAAGTCTTTTGTATGACTCGGCTGACGCTTGAACCCGCGACCGCCCGCATCTGAGGCGGACGCTCTAACTACTAAGCCACCAGAGCTGTGTTTATTAACCTGAACATAAATCGGTAAATATTTTTGTAACAAGTGTACATTCTGTTTATTAGAATATACCAAATAAATACATACACCGCGAATCTGCTGTTGGATAGTATTATAATATATTGGTATATTTCAATGAACGCACTCGTATTTTATTTCTTGTTTCAAGCAGAGTAATCTTTGAAACATATTTAGTTCAGATGCGTTTGACATTGATTTAATTAGTTGAACAGGTTTGACATCACGACTCGGACACTACTGTTTGTAGCAGGGTGATTTCTGGCATATGTATATTTAAGGTACGTTTATTATTTATCATGTTATGTTTAGATAATGTAAATAATGCAGTTAATTAACTAGATTATTTAGATTATTAAGTTTGAAAACCTCGATTTTGAAGATTACAATCTGGTGTCTTAGCTTGGAAAGCTTTTCACTTTCGTTCCGCGTAAATATTACGTTTTGCCGATTCCAGACAAGTATGACCGAGTGATGTCATGAAGTTAAGTGTGTTATGAATAGGAAAAATGTCAATAATGGGTGTTTTAAAAAAAGCACTTAAATCAAAGTTTATTGTGCATTACGTTAACTTAGATTGTTATAAAAAAAAATTACAAATCACAATACATTTGTCTCCTTATATTTTGTTACGACTCTATGGTTTTAAACAAAGTAACAGAATAATGCAAATCCAAAAAGTGTACTAAAATTAAAAAAATAATTTATTTCCCGAGAAATAAATTTTAAGTGAAAATTTAAATAGAACTTATAGTATTGTGAATTAGCTTCCAATCAGTCTTAAAAGTTTTATTACAACCTAAAAGTATAGTGGTCCGAATTAATTAGTGGTGTTCTGAATGAATTCCAACCTTGAACATGCTGATGTGCCATCGGTCTTGACTGTGCTGATGTGCTTACAGTCTTGATATATCATAACGATAAAATCCAAAATATCTTGAACTAATTCACAATAATTCCAACATAGTAATTTAGTCCTAAAGTATCAATGAGCAGTGCTTCAGGAATATGAAATGCCATTTTTCAAGACTTCTGATAAGGTCATCAACAACATATATATGAATTAGAATACCGCCTGGAAAACCTTCGTAGTGATGACCTGTTATCAGCTAAAAATGAAATTCTCAATAAAATTATCGACGCTTTCTTTAAGGTAAGTGGCACAAAATACAGAGATGCATATGCTATGTTGTAGATTACTAAGATTTCGATCCTGAGTATCCAAAGGGAGGGTGCATTAGACCTTACAATCTTTCCAAAGGTATAGATGAGGCACATGTGAAAACTTGGCACACAACAACCACCACCACTTGTAAGTGAAAAGAAAAACTGCAGTTGACACAAGAAGAGAAACAAACCGAAACTGCCATAGGCATGCTAACAGGTCATGAGTTACTTTCCTAAGCGAGATCAGAGAATAAGGTGTTCAAGGATGTGACACACAGGAAGCTAACAGCTTCCCAATGCTAGAGACCCTTGGTCTCAACACAACACTTCAAAGGATGTTTGGCGAGCTTATAAGTAACCTATAAGTTGGCAGACCTCAATACATCGCTGTAAAAAATAAAAAGTTGACAGGTGGAAAATGACACAACTCTATCCAAAAGGAAAGAGATAAGATGAGATAGGAAATATGGAATCACATTAAAAACCTAGATGATGAATGCAGGCTGTGGCTAGATTCTACCAGCAGTTACAGAGAAGCCCTCTGTTCCCAGTTTAGTCAGATAACCTAGACCATCGACAGAATCCTCCATAAGGTTCATCACAAGGATGCAGTCATTAGAAAGACTAGAAATGCTTATGAAGGCAGTTAACTGCCAGTGCCAGCGCTACACACGAACAGGCTGTGTGAAAGAATGGATAAAGCATCTGGAACAACTGACTGGCATGATGAAACGCTGATAGCAAACAAAGTGGCATCAGATCTGTCAAGAATTATTGGAGGCATTCTGACGTTCCTACCAAAACCTGCTGGCAACGCCATCAGCTGGCTGCACAGATACCTCATGCTGCATTTCATTTAATTTCATTAAAATGCTGCTTGTCACCATTTCCTTTGTATTGGCTCTGTCATCTTTGTCTTCTTTCAGCTCCTTTACTTTTTTATGGTGCCAGCTTTCACATTTGCTGCTGACATAATTCTTGCAGTTGATTTCTGAATGTTGTTACACCTAGCGTAGATGCTAAATATAAGCTATATGAGAGACGAGATCGTGTAAAGGCTTTATCAAGCACCTAGTCTAGTTTAGTTCTTGTGTCCTGGTATTGGCTATCGACTTTAGACATCTAGGACTGTATGTTAAGGTTGCCCACATACACATCTGGATGTTGTGGCTGTCTAACAGCAATTAGTGAGACTTCTGACCACAACACATTACTATATGACTGACCACAACACATTACTACATGGCTACAAATATCCAGTATAAAAAAGAGAGTCTAAAGGATAGTCCCAATAAAGAAATATCACTTTGATTATAAACTGTCACAGAGAATGATGAATTAGATACAGCAACAGTGTGATGCTGTACCCTGCGACGTGAGCGATGATGCACAACTTTGCCATTCTACTATCAACAGCAATTCCATCCATGTACTCATGTATGGATCTGATCCAGCACTCACAAATCACTCTGTATACACAAACTCATCGAGAATTGAAAACCAAAAAAGAATACACATTTCCCGTGGCTTTACCTGGCTACTGTTATTTTGAAAGTAAATTCTAGGCATTCAAAACTGTAGCTGGAGCTGGATTTGTCTAGTTGAGGTTCATAAACCATGTATAATGTTTCAACTGTGGTGTAAATATCCACAAATGCCAGTAAAAAGATTCAGCTTTCCAACAACAATCCAGATGGTCTCCATCCTGTCACTACCTACCTTTGGTGGGTCAAGAGGATGGAAGTGCAAAGAATTGTCATTATATGAGAGCATAGAGAGCAACAAAACAGACAGTTAGAAATGTTTATTATGTTATATTCATAGGCCTGCATCTAAGAGCCTCATGTACATACTTCCTTTCTGTATGAGGAAAAAACTTCAATGATTTTATACACGTATGGTTTGCTACCCTATTACTTCTGCATTAGTGTCTTTCTTACATCATCATAAGTTTAATAGCTCAACACAAACTAAGCAGTATCTATCATCTTGTTAAATTCTATTAACACCACCCATCGTGATTCCTAATTAATATGACTGAACACCCAGTCTGTTTTTTAGTCAACCAATGCAGATGCTTTCCCATTAATGTGAATGAACACCCAGTCTGTGTTTATTCAACCAATGTGCGTCTGGATTTCCCATTAATTGTACATTACTGTGACTGAACATCCAGTCTATCTTTTATAGTCACCCAATGCATATCTGGTTCTCCTAATTAATGTGACTGAACACCCAGTTGGATTTTTCAGTCAACCAAGGTACATGTGGGTTCCCCATTAACATGACTGAACACCCTGTTCAAGAAAAAAAGATCTAGTTTTCTAGTCAACCAATGTTCATCTGGATCCCCAACTAATGTGACTGAACACCCAGTCTAGGAAACGTATATCAGGTTTTCAAGTCAACCCAAGTACATCTTTGGTGCGACAGTAAAAAATAGGTTAAACCTGATATCAATGCTGAATAATTAATTGGAAAATCACGTTGGATTTACATGTTAATTTTTAAAATCTAATAATAACTTACTTTAAAAATTTCCACCCCTGGCCTATAATACAAAATTCATTTTATGACACGCACAATTGGAACACCAGATATTCTTTAATACAACTGACTTTAGAAGTTGTGATAACCATTCATTAATATTTTCACATGATCGAGATAAGAGGGACTCTCAAAACAACTGATTTGTACAACTAATGCACTAAATTAGAGAGTGTGACTACATCACTGCTAGACATAAACAAAACAATTTTTTCCATGCTAGGTTGTTAATACACATTGTTTACATAGCTTTGTAATAGTTTTGACAAAGGCAAACAAAAAAAAAATTGTCTTCTGTAATATAATACTTCTCCTGCAATGTTCACAAAAAATGAATGCTCTATTGTCTTTTCTCTTCTTCCTGCTTCAATTGTTAGATTATGATTTGAACACCTTAATTGTTTTAAGAAATTTAAAGATATATTGTGTTACATGTATTTCTCACTGTAATAGCGATCTATATGGACTATTGGAATACCATTTTTAAGAATTATCAATAGGCTCCCACCAAATTTGAAATGCCAAGTCTCTGACCCTCTGAGTACATTCCGAAATAAATACTTTATCATTGTCTACATCCTAGTCTATCCATACATAACCAAAATCCAAACCCATATGAAAAGAGCATATCTAAAATTAACATGTGACTCCACCAACTTCACCTAATCTTTAGAACAATAATATAGGAATGATACTGATATCATCATGTTACATGATCTTGATATCTACGAACAGATAATCTCATAAATTCAATCAGGTATTTTACACATCTTGCCATATAAGTGAGGGCATTCTCCCAATTATTTTTAGTATTTGGAAGCCACCCAATTATTTTTTGTATTTGAAATAAAAAGATATCTCCTACAGAATTAAAACAATCACTTCCTCTATACCTTTCAAGTATTCAAATCCCCATATATCAACACCAAAACATAATATTGGTTTAACCATCAAGCTAAATATTTGTAACATGAAACTGCTAGAACCTGTTTCATAAATAAAATTTATATGTCGCAGCTCGTCATTTATAAACACACACTAAATAAAATTGGGCTTAGTACACAACCATGTCTTGTCCCAAGAGTACAGTTAATATAATCTCTCAAACATGAAGGAGTTCTAATACATGTATAACTCTTCAAGGAAGCAAACATTTTTCTTACATTTTACCATGGAGACCATTGTGGACAATGTGAAAACCAGTTTTCCATAATGTGATAGAAAACCACTGTTTTCCATAATGTGAAAGAAAACCAGTTTTCCATATTGTGACAGAAAACCATTTTTCCATAATGTGATAGAGATGAAGGCTCAGCAATAGACAATAGTCAACACTGATATGAAATTAGGAAATTAGTTACATTTTCATTCAATGTTTAGTCAAAATACACATCTACTTACTTTTTATGCCCTACAAGACCATGAAGTGCTACCTTATTTTCTTCTCTGTCCATCTGATTATGTGGAATATCTATGTTCCCTTGGCACAATTAAAGTTTAAAATGTATATTTACACAATTGTGTCCATGTGTTCTTTGTGCATATTTATCTACATAACTGTTTTGTGTGCCTGTGCAATCTAGGAATAACATACACAACTAGTATGTTAGTGCCAAATGACAAGCAGCAAATAAGCTTGATTTCTTTAAAAAAATTCATTCAAAAAATCAAAGTTATGTATAAATTAGTCTAACCCATATGGAACTTCTAAAGAGGAAATAACCATATGGAACTTGTAAAGAGGAAGTACCCATACAGAACTTGTAAAGAGGAAGTACCCATATATAACTTGTAAAGAGGAAATAACCACATGGAACTTGTAAAAAGGAAGTACCCATACGGAACTTGTAAAGAGGAAATAACCATACAGAACTTGTAAAGAGAACGTCTGATTCATGTATAAGCAAAAAAAGAATTATCTTCATGTTGTATCTACTGTCCAAGACAACTTCATGTAATTACATAAATACTATAATTTCTCATAATTACTGTACAGTCAAAAATAATTTCTGGCAGTTACATAGATATTATATTCAAATACAATTACTAACAATTATGCATACCATCAAATAAAACTTTTCACAGTTACAGATATTCAAATATGATTTCTCATAATTACATATATATTCAAAATATTTTTGCATCACTTTTGAGTTTGATTGCTTTTTTCAAAAGCGCACCTGAAGGACCACCCTGCTCCAATAAAGTGAACTAAACATTTGATGTATACCTTTATGTCTAGTTAATTAAAACACACCTTCAAGAAATTATTTTCGTTTAAACATTTGTACAAATGAACAAAACATTACTGACTTTTCACATGCTAGAAAATATTCAACATGTATTGCTTCTGCAAAGAACAAGGTGAAACAAGGCCCTTCTGCTTTCTGCTACACTGTGTATCTCTTAACCAGCACTAATGGCTTTGTATTATATTTCATGTATTTAAAGCTTCATTCTTAAGTCGGAAAGTTGAGCACTGAAAAAATCGAATCTTATTTCTTCCTAATCATTCCCAATTAAATATTTTCATATAGGATAAACATGGATTCAAAATAAGCAATAAATGAGTTAAAAATAATACTGCCACATCTTTCTAAATAGCAAAGAACAGTGTCCCATATGAAATGTAAAACGTCTAGAACAATACACTTACAGTCTTGTGTTATTCATGGTGTTCAAATAACGCTCCATGTATATATGCATCATAACAGATTAAAGCAGTTCACAAGGTCCAGACCAGTTAAATAAAACAAAATCTGTTCCAATCAACCCAAAACAAGGTCGAATGAGCCCAATGTGCATTGTCGACAATAATAAATGAGCTGACTGGTTCACTGTCAACTTAACCCAATGCATGTTCAAACCAATATACAGTCTGTGTGATGTGTTGATCAACATTGTGAACAATGTGGACAAAACAGAATTTTAACAATTTTAATGTCCAAAATCCAGTTTTTACATAGATTTCGCTTTAGAATTTCAACCAAGTGACAATTTTAGCATCTCAACCTAACCTTAATAAACAAAATCACTACACACAACTTACCTGGAAATTTCATTTTTAGAATGCATTGATTGAAAGAACAATACATGTAGCATCTACAGGTATTCCTCGGTAATGGTAACTGCTCCTTCAACTCTAATTGAAACTTATTTTCTGCATTACTTTCTATTTCTTTCAATTTAACACTGTCCTAAATGTTCAGTTTACTCAACATATCTAGTTTAAATCAAGTCTGCAGTCATGTTGATTATTTTCAACATCTTAAGTTTATCATGTTGATTATTTTCAACATTTCTAGTTTAAATCAGTCTGCAGTCATACTGAATATTTTCAACATCTCTAGTTTAAATCAGTCTGCAGTCGTGTTGAATATTTTCAACATCTCCCGTTTTAAATCAGTCCACAGTCATGTAGAATATTTTCGACATCTCCCGTTTTAAATCAGTCTACAGGCAAGTAATAATCTACTCTTTCACACCACTTTTGCAAACATTATATGACCTGGTATTAAATACATATAATGGTGGATTCTGCTGGCTTATATAGAATATTATCCAATTAATAGAGTACACCGAAGAAAACTGTTACAGTGTTAAGGCTGGCTGAATTAGTTCTGAGCGCTTCATCCTGTCAAAAAGCATCCTACATTTTTTGTTGCCAACTTAGCCAACACAGGTCTATGTCTGACTTGTCCATTCTAATTACTCCACCCTCACCACTGGGCCATACACAACTGCATCCAATTTACACCAATATCACAAGTTATAAAATCTGCGAGGAAAAAGGCGTAATTCCACAAAAAGTAGAACTCATTCATATCTCATTACCACCCGCATGGGTAAGGAATCCAAAAGTTCAAAGATCAACCACAATTTAGACCTGCTAATATTTTGAGGGAATTTGATATCTACTTGTTATGAATGGAATCCCTGTGGAGCTAGGACTAGTCCAATAAATCAATAAATCAACCTCCCAAATCTGTGTTGATATTGATGGATGATATGTTGGTCTGATGTCAACTGTTCATTAAAATCTGCAATTTTGCTTCATGCAAATCTTTCTGGAACAAACCTAAGTATACTTTAGACACATACTGGTAACTGGTAACAGCCATATCTAGTGCAAAATTCAAAATGGCCCCAGAACAAATGTTTGTGCTATTCCACATGGATTTACAAATCAACAAACAAAGGATTTGCTCCGGAAATATAATGTACAGTTCGTCAAAAGAACCCTTCAGCTGACAGTAGCTCCAAAACCATTAGAAATACTGGTAAACATAAAATGTACACAGATCTGTGCAGCCAAGGCTGACTGCAGATTTTTGCAATTTTTAATGAATAAGTGATACCAGCCCTTAAACCAAGAATCAGTTTCATCACTGGTGAGGGGCTGACTTATTGGCTAAAGCTAGGACAGTATCATCAACTGTGCATAGTGAGCAAAGCTGGACCTTTCTTTGGCCATAGTAGATTTGACCTGGGAGACAGGTAAACTATTTGTGCAGCTGATTTGACTATGGAGAAGGCTTAAATTCATCATGATCCCAAACAAAAAGTAGCCAAGGCACTCACTGAGCCTACACGGAAGGTCTAACACCTTGCTTCTTTGATTTTGTTGTAGATGAAGTCCTTGGCATTTCTCCACGAGCAACTGTTCAGACATGGCTCCTGATCTATTACTGCCTCGATATCATTCTTTCTGGGAGCTTTTCTCATTGAGACAAAAGTTAATAGGTGTTTCTTCACCACTGCCTGTTCTGCACTGGACCATGGCCTCCTCTCAAATTTTCGTCCCTCTAATAAATACAAATAAAATTCAACGTAAATTCAATAGTGTATACTGTCACATGGGGTCTATTGCAAAAGTACAGTTGCAATATACTGTGTATATAAGGAGTAAAGTTAAGCAACCAGATTCATTCTCATTGTTGGAGTCATTCACACTTACTGTGGTCCTGTTGTGAGTTTGCAGACATATTTTATATTGTACTTAGATATTTTTCGAGAGAAAAAACAATTTGTTTGGACTGTACAGTGGAATTCTGGACAACGCCATCATGACAACGTCATGGTTCTTATAGGACCAGTATATTTCCGGTATTGAAATTTATAAGGGACTTTTCATTCGTTTAGGACTTTCATAAACCTTTATAACGACTAACTTAGATTCATTTCATAATACTGTAAGTTCCTCTCTTGTCTTCGTTTATAACTTTGATAATTAAATTGCTAAGTTTTATAGAACTTGTTGGTTTTGCTTTTTTTCTCTTACTTAAGTTTGTGACCATAGAGTCGTAATACTATATATGCAAAATCATGTTTCCCAGTGTACAATTGAAACGGGGATCATTTGTATCTTTCGTCACATGACTGCTGTCTTTCATCATATGACTGCAGTTTTTCATCACACGACTGCTGTCCTTAATCACATTACAGCTGTCTTTCATCACATGACTGTTTTCTTTCACCACATGACCATTTACTGCACACAAACTGGAAAAATCTCCCAGATTTCCATCCAATGCGGCACCAGACTTCTACATAGGATTTTTAAAGCTTTGGTCCAATATACATGGGAATGTATATATATATATATATATATATATATATATATATATATATATATATGCAGACAAAACAATTGCATGCTGAGAACTCAGCTGATGGAATTTTCACACATCCAAAAATGAAAAGTATGGATACTTTTAAGCTGATTTCAGCCTCTGTGAAAACTCTGTTGAGCACTGTTTCAAAATGATAAAGTTAAAAGTTAAACGAAATCCATTTGCACTCTAAATCATGTTAAAGTTAGTGTCCCACAAATAGGATGTTTTGCATTGATCAACCAAGCTGTGAGGAACAGACTCTTAAATCCAGTTTTGAGCCAAAGAAACTGTTGTTAAAATTGGAATATCTTAATATTAACCTTTTTATTATTATTTACGAAGGAAAAATTTATTCAAGATCAAATATAAATCAAATTGTACACTATCTTTTTGTCACTGTCTAATATTTTTGGGGTCAAGAGGTCGTTGGGGCACCTCAGTTGACTTTACAACCAATTCTCTCCATCTTTCCCTGTTCTCTACTGCCCTTTAGGAATCTCCAAATCCAATGCCTGTCCACTCCTTAATATTGTCTTCCCACCTCTTTTTCTGTCTGCCTCTTCTTCTGCACCCTCACACTGTGCCTTGCAAGATTGTTTTTGCCAGTCCAGATGATCATGAGACATGACCGTACCACTTCAATTTACGCTTTTTTACAGTGGTCAAGAGGTCTTCATAGGATCCGACAGCTCACTGGATCCTGTTGTGGACTTCCTAATTGGTTACATGGTCAGTGTATGAGATGCCCAAGATCTTATGGTAGCATCTCATTTCAAAGGCTTGAATCCTTTTTAAATCTAATGTGAACGTCCATGTTTCACAAGCATACAGAAAGATGGATATGACAATTGAGCATACCAGCCTTATTTTGGAACCAAAAGCAATGTTGGTATCTTTCCATATTGGTCTCAACCTTGTTACTGCTGCTGTTGTCTGGACAATCCTACAAAGTAGTTCTGGTTTGGAGCCCTCATCTGTAGTAATTAATCCCAAGTACTTGAAGCTTGTGACTCTTTCCAGCTTCTGTCCACTGACCTTTATTTCTGCACTGATGCCGTTGGTGTTGTTTGTCATCAGTTTGGTTTGTTCGGCGCTAATCTCAATACTGTATGCTGTAGAGGTTGTATCGAGGCACTCAACAAAGTCAGCCAGTTCTTTTTGATCTCCTGATAAACCATCAAGATCATCTGTGAAGCGAAGGTTGGTGATTGTTCTTCCTCTGATGTTGACAGTGCCCTTGTGGTCATGAAAAGCATCCTCCATGATACTTTCCAGGAAAATGTTGAAGAGTGTAGGTGACAGTATACATCCCTGTCTGACCACAACTGTTGTTCGAAACAATCTCCTCTGCTGCCGTTGATGAGGACAGCACTGGTGGCTTTGTCATAGAGGTGCTCAACAACCTGCACCAGATTTGAGCTGATGTTATACTTCCTCATAGTTGCCCATAAGGCTGCATGCCATACCCTATTGGAGGCCTTTTTGAAATCTATAAAGACATGGTATAGATTCTGCTGATGCTGAAGGTATTTCTTGCAAAGGAGTCTGAGATTTAAGATTTGTTCTGTGGTGCTTCTTCCTGCTTGGAAACCTGCCTGCTCTTCAGCAATAATTTTCTCTGCTTGAGGCTTTATTTTGTTGAGAATTATCTTCAGCATGACTTTGCTCGGGTGACTGATCAGACTGATGGTACTGCAGTTTTGGTATAGCTGTAGGTTTCCTTTCATGGGAAGCACGATGACCAAGGACTGAATCCATGTGGTGGGCGATTCTCCTGTCTGCCATATTTTATTGCAGATTGTTTCAGGACTGTGAGTATCTCTTCTCCTCCTGCTTGAATGAGCTCTGCTGGTATTTTGTCAATTCCAGCTGACTTTCCTTTCTTTAGTGACCTAACCGCAATTTCTACTTCTTCACGAAGAATGGGGTTGTCATCAATTTCTTCTGCCTGAGGGCAAGTTAGTGCTGCTGAATCTCCTTGGGTCTTATGATTGTACAAATGGTAGCACAAAATCTTCAATTTTATAACAAAACTTTACAAACATTTGTGGGGAAAATCATAATGCTTATGTAACAATTTGCAAACTGGACATCAGTTATGGGAGTTGTCAAAATTCATTATACAGGTATCAACTTGTCTTTCGATCATTTGCCCATTCAACAGCCGAATAAACACCTTAAAAAGCAAAAAGTTCACTTGATCAAGTTTATTGATTGTTTCTTTGCTGGTCAATCAATAAAAACCTTGTTGACTAAGCTCAATTCAAAAAGGTGGTTAGGTCCAATTTACAGTTTCTTTGTTGGACAATCAGCAGAAGTGTCATTAACTATATTTGTTTCATCAGTAAAGCTGTATGTTTACTGTTTCAACTCTTCATGACCATAAATGGTATCAAAGCACATCTCCTGGATTTATCAGAAGATCTTCATCTGAATGATTGTCCCTAGGTAGTACTGTCCATTAGCTCAGTCCTGTACAGCATGTGGTTTATGTGAAGGTGTGGAAGCACATGACATCTTTATAACAAAATATGCAAATTCAAAAAAAGAGATACTAGATGCAACAGCAAACTTTTGCTAACATCCTCCAAGACTTAATTGGAGACCTTATCTTATAAAACATCACCAGCCAACTGTACCAAAAATACATGTTAATTAGGTGTTACACTTTGCTTATCATCCATTATTAATTAATGACCTGAAAACAGTAGACTGAAGTAAAACTATCCTGTTGTTAGGAAAAATTTTAAAGGTAGTTTTCAGAAAGAAACACAAGTTTTTCATAACTAATTAGTTTGTGAGGAAACCAGTTAGTCACAGAAAGATGATGCTAACACTAATGCAGCAGGAAACCTGTAACCAAACTTGACATGTCTTCCAGTACATTTCATAATTAGGTATATCAATATTTTCTCTTTTGATATCTCAGACTCTCCTTTGAATGTATATTAAATTACAGAAATTTACGCCCACAATGTAATTTTCATCGCAAAAATGTCCAACAAGAGTCATGAAATTTTAGGATCTATGGTCTAATCCAACATGTATAATTAGCTGTAATGAAAATGGCCATGTCATGACAGTATTCAATTCTGGTCAGATATTTATAGGTCTGAGGGGCTGCAAAAGTGTAATCCATACAATTTACATTATTACCATGGAGATAACAAGTACCAACCAATTCTCGCCAGATTTAGTAGGAGTACAAATGAAAGATTGCATGTGGAGGGATTATGATGCACGTTTTAAAACAAAATCTGAAAGATTTAAAAAAAGCAAAAGTGTCATATATTTGAAGGTTGTAAAGGGATCACCCATGTATATTTTTTTTTGTACCTTGATTTACGTTTTGGTAAACAGTATCAGAAAAGTAGGTATCATCTATATCAATTTAATTAGTTAATTATAACAAACTCTGGATTGAATATTTCATGCTGTAGTGTTTTAGATATAATCATCATGGTTGCTGGTGTTAATAATTCAAAGAATGAAAGAAGCATCATATGACTTGAACAGGTAGCTTCACATGAGAACCATTCAAATATGATCTCATACTACGGGCGAGAGAGGTTCCAATTCTTCTACAAATCCATGGCTCTGCCTAAACAATAATCTAAAACTTCAAATGTTCATTACCTGAATGTCTTTTGAAGTGCTTTGACAGAAGAGGTCTGGCTAAACATATCCCCACATATTTTACATCTGAATAGTTTCGCCAGTGTGTATCCTCCAATGTGTCGACAAATTACAGCTCTGGCTAAACTTTTTCCCCACACATATTCCACATTTGAATGGTTTATAACCTGTATGTATCGCCATGTGCACTGTCAAATTAGACAGTCAGAAAACCATGTTACCACAAATTTCACATTTGTATGGTTTATCTTTGGTATGTGTCCTTGTATGTCTCACCAAGTTAGATCTCGGACCAAATGATTTTTCATACAGTTTACATTTTAATAGTTTGTAACTTGTGTGCATATTCATGTGCACAGTTAAATTCGACATATTGGAACAAATTTCACATTGGTAAGGTTTCTGGTTACTATGCGTCTTTAGGTGTTTCATTAAACTGCCGTTGACAAGAAACTATTTCCCACACATTTCACACTTGTATGGTTTGTCACCTGTGTGTATCCTCAAGTGTATGGACAAACTTGAACTCTGCCTAAACAATTTCCCACACATTTCACACATGTATGGTGTGTATCCTCATGTGTATGGACAAACTATATCTATGCTTAAATATTTCCCCACAGATTTCACATTTGAAGAGTTTGTCACCTCAAGTGTAAAGACAAAAAAAAGAGTTTTGTCTAAAGAATTCCCCACATTCTTGACATTTGTACGGCTTGTCATCAGCGTGTATCCTAGTGTGTATGGACAAATAAGACTTCAGGCTGAACAATTTCCCCACATTTCACATTTATAGTCTTTATCACCTTTGTGTAAACTCGTGTGATTTTCCATGTTAGGTCATCCAAAAATTGTTACCCGTACATTTCACAAATTCATACGATGCTCAGCTTTTGGTTATCACACTACCAATTGTTTTTCTATAGACCTTAATGCAGATGTTTGGTGAAATAAGGATACTTTCTATCCAACTTAGAGTGTGCACTTCATTTATTGTCCTAGAGAACGATATTAATTGTCAATTTGACATGGATAAAGCCAGGTACTTCAGAACATAGAGATAACTCTGCTATGACTAAACAGGGGTAAGAGTTATCCAGTCACATTTTTCAATGATGCGTATCATATTTCTAAAAATTCATAAAAGTACAAAACAGATATGAATCAACATAATCTCATATCTAGCCTGAGACTCAAATTATTTTTAAGCCTTTAGAGTGGTGGTCTATAATTTGGGTAATGAAAAGTAAAAATTAAGGTAAAGAAAAAATATTTTTGGAAAAACTTATCCTATTTGCAATTGAAAAAGGATATAGACAAAATTCTATTAATACAATTTTACTATGTTTACAGATTTTACTTAGGTAGGAACACTCAATAATGAAAGTAGCACCTGATTTGTAAGGTACAGAATGGACAACTCATTGTGTTACACACGTTTCACACAAATGTATATCAAAACAATGACACGGCTCACACGGTGTTCTCCACACAGAAACTTCCACCAAGGATTAGTTGTGAATTTCGAAATATAGGTCTGATCAGGTTCACCCATGAATTTCAAGTTATTCAATTTTGAATATCATGGTCTTTCCTTATTTTTACTATGGGATTTCCATTCGTATCGGGAGTCCTAAAGAATATATTCTATCCTTCGAAAGGGAGGTAACCAGCTGAGAATCACATTAATTGAGAACTCGGAGAGAGAGAGAGAGAGAGAGCTTTCTAGTATATTGATTTCTTCTGTCAATTAACACCTTCAGTATTAACAAAGTCAATCTGTTATCATTAATTATATAAATACTGAATACTAAAGCTTTCTGTGTTTGATGTACTTTGTAAAAGTTGTGGTTTCTGTCAAGTTTAAAAAAGTTTTGCTTAGCTATGTAACAAGATAAACCGAGTTGGGATTTCGGACTTAGAACACTGTTGATGACAATACAAATATATTTATTGAGGTACGGTTTAAATAAGAATATAAATATGATTGATACGTGCGTGAATTGGTCCAAATATTGGACAAATTAACATAAATTAACATACATACGCACGAAACCTAAAAATGCAACAAATATAAATACAAATGAATGACTTTACATAATCAAAGTGAACAAATCATAGCAATTCAACACGATGAAATTAATGGGTGTTTTACTCAAATAGTAAAAAATGATGGATTCACTCAACTAGTGAAAAATGAAATATTGTTTTACTCAAATAGTAAAATGTGGTGAATTAATGAGAGACAATATACAAAAATACCTTATGCACTCCCAAACAATGGTTATAACAAAAACCCAAAAATTAGCCCACGGCTAAAAGATTACATACATGGAGTAACATAAAAAAAACACTCCGTCAAACTTAGACTTGAGCTACCAGTCAAACTGGTCAATCAAGTAAAATATCATTACAGGTAGTCACCGACCACCTTTCAATTCCTTCTGTGGTTAGCTCAGTAGCTGGTACCACGTCGACCACGATCCCTCTGATCAGTCTGGTCAGCTGTACACCCTGGTCACTCTAGTCACTCTAGTCAGCTCTACAGCTGACTATGTTCACTCTGGTCACCCTGGTCAGCTGAAAATACAACTAATACCGTGTACTATTCATAACACGGGCATATAAGATAAAACGTAATGACGTTATATACGGTAAGTTACGTAAATTACATTATCGGAACAATATTACAGAACAATAAACAGGTTCAAAAGTGAACCTGTGTCCGATGAGATTCCTATGGTACTGGACGTTTCCTAATGAAATGTAACTTTATATTGCTAATATAAATCTCTTGCCAAGTCACAATCAAGAATAGAAAAATATTTGCGTTATACTACGCAAGCCAAAGCTACATTGAAAACATACAAAAATGAACGTGGTAATACCAAAAATAGCTATAACTTACAATATACAAAAGAAATAATATACATAAGGAATGTATAAATTACATACCTCTACAGCTGAAGATATGCAAGCCCCTAAGTAGAATGCTTACTGACAAGACTTTCCGTAATATGAAGATATCACATTACGGTGAGGCATTTATACACATGCGATGTAGTCTGCTAGATGTAAATCGTTTTTTTTTTTCCCCATCAAGAGCATTTCGCACGTGCGGTTGGGATGAACCGAACTCACTATTTCGAAATAATGTACACGATACATAAATCACCCTCGGGTATCGTTGTACACAAAAAAAATGAAACCCGAGTACATGTATTAAATAAATAGAGAGATTTATACAATTC